>CM042435.1:7769473-7811973 GCA_023631565.1 Gymnocephalus cernua | reverse complement strand
CCACTAGAAATAGCTGCAGGTTAGGATGCTAAAACACTGGCGTGTGTGTGTGTGTGTGTGTGTGTGTGTGTGTGTGTGTGTGTGAGAGAGAGTGCCAACATGCACGTCAGTGTATCAGAGTGGTAGGTTTTTGTAGTTTTTGCCCCCCAGTCTAATTGAGTTTTCAAGGAGCTCTTATCCTTTAAGAGAATAGTGTAGTGTGTGTGTGAGTGTGTGTGTGTGTGAGTGTGTGTGTGTGTGTGTGTGTGTGAGTGTGTGTGTGTGTGTGTGTGTGTGTGTGTGTGTGTGTGTGTGTGTGTGTGTGTGTGTGTGTGTGGAATGGTTGGAGGTTACATGCATGCATCTATTGCGTTAATAGTTTATTTGTGCAAATGTGCATTTTTTACACTTATTTTCTGTACTCCTGCACAAATATTTTATTTCCAAATAGTGATAATAATCACATATTAACAAAGAGCTATAAAACTAAAAATATAAACACACATCACATCAACGGTACTGCAGATTTGATTGTAAATTGTAAAATGACTGTCAGAAATTAATGCCAAAACAATCGATTGTCTCTTCTTTGTCCTCCCATTTTAACCTCTTTTCCTTCCCTGCTCCCTCTCTCTACCCTTAAATATCACAGCCATACATCTCAAAAACAATCCAAAATGTTGTTTATTACTTTTAATAACAATGATTACCCTTTCCTTCCCTCCATTTATCTACTTATTTATCTCTCTAGGGTGCCGTTTGGCTCAAGGGCTGACAGGGCTCAGCACTCATATACTGCACTCATAGTACACACACACACACACACACACACACACACACACACACACACACACACACACACACACACACACACACACACACACACACACACACACACACACACACACACACACACACACACACACACACACACACACACAATTAAAATGATGAAGCTTCCTTATGTACAGTAGTCTGGTTGTTATTTGGTGCAGTTTTCTTAAAGTGCTCATATTATGCTCATTTTCAGGTTCATAATTGTATTTAGAGGTTGTACCAGAAGAGGTTTATGTGGTTTGATTTTTAGAAAACACCATATTTTGCTGTACTGCACATTGCTGCAGCTCCTCTTTTCACCCTGTGTGTTGAGCTCTCTGTTTTAGCTACAGAGTGAGACATCTCACTTCTGTACCGTCTTTGTTGGGAGTCGCACATGCGCAGTAATTACTGCTAGCCAGTCAGAAGCAGAGTATGAGGGCGTGCCACGCTAGCAGCTAGGCGAGCATTATAACGTGTGTTCCAAAGTGACGCAAAGTTCATCGCGGAAGTAAAGGCTGGACTACAACAGAGCTGTTTGGAGCAGTTTGTGAACAGTGTTTTCTGTTGGAGATGGTAAGTCCCTTTGGGGGGGACTTTGGGCTTTTTCACTTTGTAAACCTATAACATGCACAACAAGATATATAACACAATAAAGGAAAGGGCAAAAGCCAAAAAGCATAATATGAGAACTTAAAAGATTCATGTGTTTGCTGTTTTTAGTGTGAGTGTATGTATATTGTGGTTTTGAACATAAATCTGTTACTATGACCTGGCCACAGGCACCTGCCATACTGGATACAAAGAGAGTGTGTGTGTGTGTGTGTGTGTGTGTGTGTGTGTGTGTGTGTGTGTGTGTGTGTGTGTGTGTGTGTGTGTGTGTGTGTGTGTGTGTGTGAGAAAGGTCATTGTCTACCCCCCATTATTATATCTGCCAAACTCCTCTGCAACTATTTCCTGGTAACAGCTTGTGGCCCTTCTTCACAGTAACGGACACTAAACTCGACTCCGTTCCCTCCCACTGTCAGCTACTGCACACACAGAGATATTATAGAGATGAAACTCAGTGAAATACACCTCTTACAGTATGTAACAATTTATTTACTCATATTTTGTGTTTTCTGTTGGAGATGGTGAGTCCCTTTGGGGTGGACTTTGGGCTTTTTCACTTTGTAAACCTATAACATGCACAACAAGATATATAACACAATAAAGGAAAGGGAAAAAGCCAAAAAGCATATAATGAGCACTTTAAAATAATGCCAAATATCCTTTCCAGTGTTTCCCCTATTTACTCTCAGCAGCGCACCACCGTGAGTCCATGAACGAGGCATCATTTTGTTTTAATGAAAACTCAACCACAGAACCAGTTCTGGCAGCTCATTACCCAGACTTTGTTTTGTCTATTATTTGAAATTATCTCATACGAAGCTGCTCAGTTAGCAAACTTCTAAAAACGTTGGAAAAAAAACTCAAAAAATTACCAAAAAAAAAGCAGCAACGTCAGAAAAAAGCACCATTAACTTCCTAAAAATCAACAAAAACGTTGATCAAAGGTTGAAAAAAAAGACAAAAACATTGGAATAAACGCCCAAAACGTGGGGAAAAAAAGTGACAAAAACATTAGGAAAAGGGTAACAAAGGTCGAAAAAAAAAGCAACAAAAAACATTGGAAAAAAGGCCAAAATGTAAAATAAAAAAAGTGACAACATGGAATTCTTTAATCTCCCAAAACCGACCTCCGCAGCCGACAAAAGCTGTCGGAGCACAAATGATGCAATTTTAATTGTAAATAAACAGAAATAGTCAATCGCATTCTATGGACAGTTTCTGTTCAAATATACAGACACACAACTGTTACTACACAGATAGTGTATATTGATGAGTTCAACTTAAAAAAAAATGTGCTTGAGATCATTCAAAGATCTTCATCCTAGGTTCAATTAGTTCAATTAGCATTAGTAAATACGCCAAGCATTCATTTTAGGTACTAGTTATGATTACTTAAAGAAAATCTGCTTGCCAGCCTCTCAATATAAAATATTTTTATCTGTATTTTGTGGGAAATTAGGTGGATTTTGCTCATGGCACCAAAGAGAGTTTTATTTTAAAATAGCTGCCATTTTGAGAACACATTAACAGCCCGACATGGTGTCAGCAGTCTTCTTCAGTCATTGGTATTCTAATTAACATGGTAATGACAATGTTTCAAATGCTAATTAGGTGATACATACTAAAAACATGTACACTGATAAGAGCCACTGACTGCTCAAATGATGAAATAGCTACGTCCTCTTCTTTCATCCTCCACCTTTCATCTTGAGGGAGAAGAAGGCTGACATTTCCAGGTAATTCATTGCCATGCCGGCAGATTATTATTTTTTAAAATCAAAGTCCCTTCTAATCTCCTCTTAATTGAACAGCTCACGTTAAAGCACGCACACGCGCACACGCACACACACACACACACACACACACACACACACACACACACACACACACACACACACACACACACACACACACACACACACACACACACAAACAAACAAACAAACAAACGCACACAGATAATTGGAGTTAGTTTAGATAATGCTCAGCATGCAGTTATCACACACACACACACACATTCAGACTTTTTAAAATGGTAGCTACCAGCTCGGGCAGTTTGTTGTTCATGTTCATTGATGTTACACCAATAACACATTGACACCATAAACCAGTTGTGGCTGAGCTATTAAGAGTTTGGGTGAGTGAGGTTAACTGGTTAACTGAATTAATAAGCTGCAGTGTTTGGCTTCGCCCCAGGCACAGTTTGCTCATTTGTCAAATTGTATTTTTGATTTCATTGTACATTCATTTATTCAGTTATTTAACAACGGTGCAAACTCCAACTGCAGAGGACTGAGATGCAGTTAAAAAAAAAAAACCAGAAAAAGCTGGACATTCAGTTAAAGGAATAGTTTGACATTTTGAAAAATACAGTTACTGGCGTTTTAAACAGCAGCTTTGAAACACAAGGGCAATTCAAAAGTTTTTCAAAAGAACTTTAAAAACATAAAAAGGAACAAATTGGATTAAAAAAACAAAAGGTCCGGAAATACAATTACTGTAAAGTGCAGTTACCATACAATAATAAGACCTAGTATTAATATGACAGAGTCAATCACAAGAACTACAAAACACATTAAAATAGACAACAGCTAATAACCATAACGCAATCGCAATATGGACTAGGTCTCTTACCACTAAGGAAATTACTGAACCAATAGCATGACTATACTACAGAGCTCTTAAGATCCACAGTAATCTTCCAAAGTGGTCTCACCATTGCATTGCACTCGCACGCACAAATGCTCTGACTTACCAGAACTACATAAACAACCATGCTATTGCATTTTATTTTCAGATTCAAAATAGGTCCTCACCAGCACTTGCAGCACTTCTCCCAACACATAATATGAGACCAGTACGCCTTACTAGGTTAGTCTCACAGGCATTCATTCCAGTTCCCCCATACAAAAATAACTTGTCAGAAATCTTTTTTTATACATACACCAACATTTGGAATGACATTCCCCACCATATCAGAACACTGTCATCCATCACATATTTCAAAAAGTCATACAAATAGTTTCTTTTTGACAGTCACACTTGCACACATTGATTGTTCATGTATTGTTCTAGCCTTGTTTCTCCGTATTGATGTTTTAGTTGTATCTGTCTAGCCCATACTAATGTCCTGTAAAAATGTTTTTGTCCTCATATGCTAAAACTCTGCTCAATGTTCTATGTTACTGCAGAACAGGAACCTGCTGGAAACCAGTTTTTAAACTGAGTCAGGCCCGTTTATACTGTAACTTAATTGCTGCTTTTAAACTTTCCTGTATAATAAATGAAATGAAATATCTAAATTGCAGGGGGGGGGGGGGGCGCAATATTTGTTAAAGGACAATTCCAACGTAAAACAAACCTAGGGGACCCTCAGTATGCTACCATTGAAGTTTGGTGATATTTGAACCTTTTTTGTGGTACAAAATAGCGATTTGTTTTTACCATCCCTGTGCCACGAATACTAGCGTTGTAAGCTAATCAGCGGTCCGCGCTAGCTTGCTTCAAGCTACAAACACATTGGATTAGCATGAAAACACATCTAGAGAACAATCGAGTGGGTACACATCTGTTATTAACCCCTCGGTTCGTTTTGTGCCGGAATTGTCCTTTAAAGGCAAAATATGTGTCAAACCATTCTGAATGGAGTATCGTGGTGCTGCAAAAATCACACTCATCGTTTACATTTTTCAATGGAAATGAGAATGATGAATCAAAAATAATAATTCCTTCCAATACCGTGACTCATATCGCAATCGCTGTATCAGTCAAATATAATCACAGTCAGATATTTTCTGTCTGTCTTTGTTTCATTCAGAGAGGATGCTGTCACAACCACCTTTTCTAACAGTTTTTAATTTCACTCTCAGTGGCACTCTACATAAGTGTAACATCGCAGTGTAGTTTTGTCAGAAAAAGAAGAACAATGCTGTACAGGTACACCTTTTAATGGTTTTATTTTTTTTACCTTTGTGATTTCATTTTCAAGCAACAGAGGTAGCAGAGCGCAGCAAAATTGCTTGTTGCTATGAAATGAAATGTCATACTGTGACATCAAAAGAGGTCTGGACATCGAAACCATCTATGCTAAGTCTAAGGAAGTTCAGAAATCTGAAGGAATTACCGTGAGCTTGTGTGACAGAGTCGCCACGCAGGTACAAGAAGTCATTAAAAGAGCAATCTTGTTCTGTGTCGAAAACACGAGAATGAGTACACGAGAGTGCATGTTTGACAATGAAATAAGAAAAACACGGAAACCTAAAAACTAGGACATACTTACAAAGTGGCTCAGACATGCACATGCTAACACAGCTACACAATATGACTCAAAAGGACTATGAAAATGTCATTCATATGCCTACACACATACACAGTCGGGCACTAAAGCATGAAGTGCATCCTCCAGCTATAAGTCAGACATCACAGAGAACTGTGAACTGAGTTTAACACTGGTGATAGAGAGAGAGCCACAAAATAGAAAGCTGTGACTTTTATTCCAACTGAGTGAGATGAGAGAGAGAGAGAGAGAGAGAATGGGACATGAAGAAAGAAAATATAGTAGAGAAAGAGGCAGAGAGTGAAAGGTGTTAGGACATTGATTGAGGAAAACAAATGGAAAGAAAGCAAGAGAGTGACGGAAAAAAGAAAAAGAGCCGTAGGCGGTAGATGTCCCTTTGGTTGGCACACACACACACACACACACACACACACACACACACACACACACACACACACACACACACACACACACACACACACACACACACACACACACACACACACACACACACACACACACACACACACACACAGAAAGCCACTTAAAGACACGTTCTCTGCAAAACCTAAGGTCATATTGACACCCGGCGAGGTGTTATTTTGGCATATAAATCTTGGGCAGAGAAAAGAGATGAACATATTAAGGTCACATTTGTCCCTCCCTCAGGTGTCTGAGAGGAAGAGCGATGAAGACAGAGAAAGAGATGAAGCCAGACCTGTATAAATATGAAAATGGAGTCTAAAGGAAAGCAGTAAGGGAGAACATTACCTGTGGATGCTGTCTGTATTAATTTGGAAACAAAATTTCAATCCACCTGTTTTGTGCCACATGAGATGGCAAATGGCGGGAACAAAAAAAGTTTATGCTTGGATGAGGTGGAAACATTGGCGAAGCAATATAAGCCAAACAAAGTGCAATGGAAACAGACTAAGCATGTGAAACTTACTGTACCTGAATCATGTGACTTAACCCTTGTGTTGTCCTCCCGGGTCAAAATGAACACTTTTTTAGACACTGTTTTTTTTCTTGCGCTTTTTTCTAGGTTTTGCTAGATTAAAAAAAATAAATAACTGGCACTTTTTCCATTACCACAAGTATATTAACCCCTAGCACACACTTATTAACAATAGTTTTACACTTATTTTTTTTAGAAGTAATGGTCAATAAATCTCATTTATAGGAAATTATCTACAGTTTTTGTGATAGAAAAAAAGCAAAAATGATGAATGATTTTGACTAATAGTTAAGATCAGAGGAATGAAGGTAATGGATAATTACAGATATGTCAACATTTAGTCAGGATAATGCTATTAAATTGAATACAACACCCAAAATTCAATGATAGTAGAGATCTGATCCTTAATTTCACTTCTCCATCCATGTTATTTTGTTGCAATTTGGTTGAAAGGAACCCAAATGTCTGATATAGAAACTTTGAAAACAAGTCAAATTTGACCCGAGGACAACAGGAGGGTTAAGGGGCTTTCACACCTACCTTGTTTGGTCTGGACTTTCCAACTTTGCAGTTTGATCCAAACCAAAATTACAGGTGTGAAACCTTCCCCCGGACCCCGGTCTGGACCAAACATTTGGTTTGACCAGAAGAGGTGGTCTCGGTCCGGATCAAACTGAACAATGGTCCAGTTCGTTTTTAGTGTGAAAGCATTCTTTTGGATGGTTCGGACTTTACGACCAAATACAGGAAGCTTTGTCAGGCTCTCATCGTGTTGTAAGACCAAGGAAGCTCCTTTTTAAAGGTCCAAAATGTAATACTGAATGCTAGCGTTTAAAATAGTTACTGCAGTCCAAATTCAAAATACTGGAAAGAGTCGTCTGCCCCGGCCCCTCCTCCCCAGCGTTGAAGTTCACAGGGGTTGCCAGGTTGCAAACGCTAAACCCATATTATATAACCACATATTATACCTTGAAGCTGTTAACGCCACAAGAATATTCCATAACATTACATACTTTGCAGAGAGACTTAGACGTAGAGTACATAAGCTGTGTCCCAATCCAACAATTCAAGCTACAGGTTGATCTGCAAGAGTTAAGTTGCACGTTTCCTTTATGAGGAAGGCAAACTTGCGGTTTCTGTCATACAGTATGTCTGTCACGGTGGTTGTAAGCAGCCGTGGCATGCTCCGCTTGCCTGGTCCTCTGGTAGTTAGCGTGTGTTAGCATGGCGGCGTTAGCCTGCACCAGTTGGGATAACTTCACCGGGTGTGTCTCTTTTTGTTTTGCAAGTAACTAACTTGCGTACTCTAGTTCACATGTTGAAATGACTGAAAATGCCCGTCCCTACTACGTTTGCTGTGATATAAATTAATAAAGCTTTACCCTTACCTTACCTTACCAGGAGGAAATTGGCTAACTCAGCGTCATTTTGGGCTTTAAGCTGTCTCCATCTTTTAAATGCATCTCCAATATTTGGTCAAGCAGCTGTTAAGATGGCGAGTTTGTTTTAGGTCGTGTAGAATTAATCTATCTCTGTTAATCCAGTTTTTTGGTCGCTTCTACCATGCGTGGCTGGTGTTTGCTTGTTTGCGTTTCATGTTTGGCAACCCCGGTGTCAAAATGGCCAGTTGGCAATAAAAACAGACAATCCGTTACGGAATGGAAATTTCAAAGGAGGAAATACTGGCTTTAGCATTGTTGTCAGAAAAGATAGTATTTCACCTTAGCATGTTTCCTTAGTATCTGATGACATATTGTGGTCATTTTTTGATTAAATAGAGTAAATATATTACATATTAGACCTTTAAGGAATAGCTCAGTGCTTAGTGTGTACGTAGTGAGAGGGAGTGATGGTGGATGAGCTCAGAGCTAGTCTCGCTTTGACAGAACTTCCTCCACAGCGCTGCGCAGGAAGGTCTGGCTAGTCCACACAGCATTCCGGGATGGGAGAAAAACGTGCTCTGGTTTATTGGCATTTCTTTAAACCAATCACAATTGTTGGTGGGCGGCACACAGAGCCACGGTGCCGCTGCAAAATACCCTTGAACTTGTTTTGGTGGAACATGTATACGTTCAAAAGTTGTTTTAGTCGTGCAACAGAAAACTCAGATTGGACAGATAGTCTAGCTAGCTGTCTGGATTCACCCTGCAGAGATCTGAGGAGCAGTTAACCAGAGTCCTCATAAATCCACCGGAGTTTAAAATGCCAACACAAAGAAAGCGGAAATAAATGGACATTGCCCGAAAAGACATGCATCCGGCAACCCTCTAAATTACCATCCATAATTCATCATAAAGCAGAATGTGAGCCTGAGATCGGCACATGGAAAAAGAGTCACCTGGTTGAATGACACCGGAACTCCAGGATTTAGCCAAGTCTCGGCGAAAGGACACCAGAGACCAGCTCTTCTTTTTTTTTCTTTTTCTAAATCTATGTTGAATATAACCATGACTGTGCAGGTGTGTATGTATTTGACAGAGAGCAGGTGTGTGTTAAATCTTATCAGTCTTTCTAGCAAAGAGTCAGAGATAGACTGGCAGACGTAGAGTTGTGAATGTCTGTGTGTTTGTGTGTGTGTGTGTGTGTGTGTGTGTGTGTGTGTGTGTGTGTGTGTGTGTATACACTGGTGTGAAGTACTCTTATAGCTGTTCCCACTCTCCAGATCCATTAGAGCTCTGAGGAGGATATTTTAATCCTCCCTTGCATGTACAGTATATAGTCCGCATTGAGTGTCTAACTGAGTTGATGATATAGGTCTACAGTGGATGATAGAGCCACACACCTACGTAAATAGCTAACTGCAAATCAGTGCTACTAGCTGCTCCCCGATAGCCTTGGTAACTAATTCCGCTAGCTGCGTTAACACTGTTGGCCATGCTAGCACGGTTAGCCACGTTAGCTAGCCGTTGCCGGGGCTCTATCATCTCCATGGCTGCGCATGTCCCCACACAGCCCGTATCTTCATGGATTTATTAGCTCTTAGATCATCTTGGACTAAACTGTTATCAGTGTGGACTGAAGCATGTGAAGGCATCGCGCAGGTTAGAGCTGCCAATCTACCGATGTCATACAGTCGACACTGGAGACGAAGTCCCAAAGGCTCGCCTGGAATTAAATCTTACTGGCAACGCTGCCGCTAGAAACAACCTAACTTAAAGCTTACGGACAACAACTTTAAGCAAATGCCTGTTGAATCTTGCCTGACCACTCTGTGTGAATCAGTGAAATGTGTGGCTGGTCAAAGTGTACACGGCCAATTTGTAACCCTACTTTATTTCACTTAGGGAGACAATATGGTCCATGTGGAGGTAACCTAATTAATCTGCAGTTGAACATACCCTACCAGCTTGTCCCTCACACACATACACAAATGCACCAACACACACAGCTCCATATATGATAAATTGGCTGAATATGAATTTACGGGGGAGACAATACGTCTTTGTTTCACAATATTCTGGCATGGATCACACAAATACACACACACACACACACACACACACAAACACACACACACACACACACACAAACACACACACACACACACACACACACACACACACACACACACACACACACACACACACACACACACACACACACACACACACAGAGTAGCATGAAAGCACTAATGTGCACACACACACACACACACACACACACAGAATGATTTGTCTACTGCCAGATTCACATTGTATGCTAATTTGTTAAAGGATGAATCGTAATCCTTCACTTTTGAAAGTGTGTGTGTTTGTGTCTGTGTGTCTGTTAAAGGCATACTGTACATACAAAAGTGTGTGTGCACGCACGTGTTTTAGTGATTCACACAATTTCATAAACATGTAGCATTAAGGCCTCCATTGGCCTTTAACCTTTCCACACGTGTATGTGTGTGTATCTGTAAATCAAAGGTGTATTAAGGCCTACATGTGTATACAAGTGGTTATGCGCTTCTTTTCACTTCAGAATAATTACACATTAAATATAATTCCAGGTTGATCAGTCATACTATCTGTAATGTCATGGTAATTTTATGGAAATACCGAACCACAAGATTTATACATTGCTGGAAAGAAATCTTCATGTGTTCCACAAATCATAATTAGGAGAAATAGGATGTGCAGAAAGAAGAAGAAAGAAAGAAGTTAATCTGCCCAGCATGCTGTAACAGAGCCACACTGCTAATCTTTTCTGAACCATAAACCAACAGTTTAAGCTACTTTTCCCTCTATGAATGTCAATGCAAACATTAACACATCATTGCGACAGGAATAAGCAGCATGCAAAATAGCCTACATGTTTATGGGTGGGTGAGTGGTGATCTAAAAATACTTCATGAATTAACAACTGCACCGGAAGGATTTTGGTGTAGGTTGGTTGTAAACAGCCACCACTGTTAAAATTTAAAGGAGCTATATAATTCACCATTCTAGCGGTTTGGCTATAGGGATGGCAAAGTCAATTGGTTGGTCCATCACTTTGGTCTAGACTGGAAAGTCTCAACAACTATTGGATGGATATCTATGGCATGTTGCACAGAAATTTGTGGGCCCCAGATGATGAATCCTAATGATGATCCCGCATCTTTTCCTGAAGCAGCAGCAGCAGACATTTTTACGTATCAATACAAATATTTCAATATCTACTAGATGGGTTGGCAAAAATTGTCATTGAGGACCATGAATTTATTGATAGACATTCAAAACAACCATGAATTGACATTCATGGTACCCAGACAAATCCTAAAGACTTCAGTGGCCCCCAGACCTTTCTTCTAAAGCCACCATGAGGTTGATTTGTGGTTTTGAGTGAAATGTTGTAACAGATGGATTGCTGACATATGGTAGAAACATTCATGTTCCACTGAATTGTAATCATTTTGGCGATATCTTAACTTCTCATCTAGCACCATCATCAGGTCAAACCTTTATTTTGTCTAATACTTGGGTTAAATACCTGTACTAATGACATTCCCATAGCCTCAGCTGTACTTGTTGGGTGCTTAGCAATTTTAGCAAGCTAACAATCTAACCTAAGATGGTTAATACTTGCAAAACAGTAGCTTGTTAGGTGTGCCATCCGGAGCATGTTAGCATGGTGATGTTAGCATTTAGCTCAAATCACCGCTTTGTCTAAGTACAGTATTACAGATCTGCTAGCATGACTGTCGACACTTGTTTGAATATGAGGGGAAAACAGGCTTATTTTCATGAGAAATCTTTCAAGAGAAAAACTTTGCCCATAGTACTATTGTTGTTCTGCCAGAATGCAAAGAAGGGGGGTGTTAATTTTGAGAAACACAAGGAAGACAAATTCTGGTTTAAGAATGACGGTTAGGGTAACCTTAAAACAAAACTTTTAAAACCGTGCCGGTGCCTAAACGGTGCTTGAACCGAGCACAAAATAGTTGCTGACATGAAAGATCTGCTTGTTCATTGCTCAGACCATATGGTCAGCTTTAAATTACATATTTAAAATATAATGACAATACTTATTTTACCAGTCAATAGCTGTTACACAAAAAAAAGAAGAAACACTAAATGGCAGAAGGGTTCTTTATAACATTAGCTTGAGTTTCTCGAGGTGCACTTGAATACACCATGAGCTTACAAGGTGCAATTTAATGAACCATTAAGTCCCTGCGGTGTTGTTTATCCTTTAACTCCGACTCCGGCAGTTGCCATGATGTGTCTTTAGCTGCCATCTGTTGTATGGTTTGGAATTGAGTGAAATTGAGCTATTAGACCGTTTAGCTTTCAGCATTTTAACCGTGTTCAAGCCAGCAACTAGACTAACGTTACCTGCTGCCAAGACTAATGTTAAATAGCATCACATGCAGTGATGCTTCTGTTGCCTGTAACATCTGTTTCGGAGCACCAGATGGTAGTTCAGGCATTTGAGTGGCACCAAAATCTGCTTGGTCATCCGGTCTGGTAGATACCGGTCATTTACAAACCGATGCCATATTGACACCAGGTTTCTGTACCCAACCCTGTTTGTGTATGAAATTTGTGTGTATATATCGGCAGCACAATGTGACTTGTCTCCTACTTTAAAGTGTCAAATTGTAAACTTAACAGTGAGCCTGTCAAAAAGAGATTTGTAACAAAAAACAACAACCTTATCCAACTGCCAAGAAGGGATGAGCAGATTGTTCAAAAAGGATTTTTAAAAAGTTACTAATACCTCAAAGAAATGCCTCAAAAGTCACTGCTTAGTTTCAACTTGAAGTTGCAAAAGTGACAAAATGATCATTTCCAAGTTTTCTAAGCCAAGAATGAAAGGCTGCAGAGTTTGTCGGCACTGACAATAGCAGCCAACTGCGCTGCTGAAGTTCTATACGTTTTCAGCAGCCAACTTTTGAAAACATAGACAAAGACACTTGGATCTGTGTGTTTGTGTGCCTGTGTGTGTATGTGTGTGTGCTTGGATGCCTAGCCAAAGCCATCTGAATATTTGAGATGAATATGAGTGTTTGGATGTACAGAGAACGTGTGTGTGTGTGTGTGTGTGTGTGTGTGTGTGTGTGTGTGTGTGTGTGTGTGTGTGTGTGTGTGTGCATGTGTGCCTACACAATCAACTGCATGGAAATGATGTGAGCCCACTCACTTCTAAATAAGTTCCAGTTTCTACCTGATGGCGCCCTCACATGCACAGACACATGCACACGTGTGAATGAAAACACAAAAGCCAGTCTCACACACACACACACGCACGATGCATGCTTGGTCACATTTGGTCAGAGTAGAGCATGTCTGATAAGACAATAGAAGATTCCTATGAGGTAGGTGTGTGTGTGTGTGTGTGTGTGTGTGTGTGTGCGCGTGTGTGTTTGATTGTGTCTGGTGTGAAACACAATGCTTGGCATGCATCCCGGCAGATTTTAGCAGAAGCCCTGGATCCAGATCACACTCACACTGGGAGCGAGAACAATTCTCTGAACACACACCCACACTAATATGCATGTAGTACACACACATGCACACACATAACAGTGTGGGAGGAAAACTCTTTATTTTACCCTTTTTTCCTCTCGCTGCACATCCATTGTCTTTCTTTCTTTCCAGTATACATTATAATATCTTTATATTATACATCATACATGGAAGACCTGGATATTATCTTTAGATGTAACTTGAAGGAGAGAACAGAACGTCAGATCGTATAGAAGTCTATGGGAAAATGACCCTACTCCTGACTTGATTTAGTATTACCTCAGTAAACAATTTCATAGTGAGTTTATGGTCTCAATTACTACTTTCAAGTCTTCTTCAGCATGATTTTCATTTTGTAAATCATGGCCACATTAAGAGTAAAGGCGTGGCTTGTTATAGACAAGTCGCTACCACGGCGACCTGTCAATCAGAATAGAGGCTTAGCAATACGTACTTATCCATGACACTGTATGCATTTAAATAGCTTTAAACATGTTTTGAGGTCTGTTTTTTCCTCTTAGAACTTTGATTCGTTTTCAGTTCATTAAGTTTAATTGCAACATTTTGGTCGCCTAAAAATGTCTTGTTGAGCCTTCGGTGGTTGCACCTTGCTAGCCAAGCAAGCAAGTTAAAGTTAGCTGGTAATTTAGCTTAGAGGTCCTCACCGTCTCGTACAAAAATGGTCAAAATGTCAAATTGAGGACTTTAAAACGGTACTTTGACTTGTATTTCATTGCAGACAATACAACAACACATAATTTAATGTGTTCCTCATGATTTTTATTGTTAGTTTTTTATAAAAAAAAAAACTAAATTCCTATTTTGGTTCTTGCAACACATTTCAAAAAAAGTTGGAACAGTAAAGCATTTACCACTTTGTAATGTTGCCATTCCTTTTCACAACACTTAAAAGACGTTTAGGGACTGAAGACACCAAGTGATGAAGTGTTTCAGGTGTAATTTTGTCCCATTCTTGCTGCAAACAAGTCTTAAGGTGGGCAACAGTACGGGGTCTTCGTTGTCGCATTTTGCGCTTCAAAATGCGCCACACATTCTCTATTGGAGGCAGGTCGGGACTGCAGGCAGGCCAGTCAAGTACCCGTATCCTCTTCCTCCGCAGCCAGGACTTTGTAATGTGTGCAGAATGTGGTTTTGCATTATCTTGTTGAAATATGCATGGACATCCCTGGAAAAGATGTCTTCTTGAAGGCAGCATATTGTGCTCCAAAATCTCTATGTACTTTTCAGCATTAATGGTGCCATCACAGAAGTGCAAGTTACCTTTGCCAAGGGCACTGACACAACCCCATACCATGACAGACCCTGGCTTTTGGACTTGTTGCTGGTAACAGTCTGGATGATCCTTTTACACAGACCTAAGTCTGTGTAATGTCCGATTGAGCCCATGTGTGAATAGAGCAGGTCATAGTCCGGAGAATTCACGGCGAGCAAGTGGGCATGTTGATGGCGTTTGTCTCATGGGGCTGGAAGGAAACAAACATCTGAAGGGTGAAGAAAAAGGGTAATTTACACGAAGACGCAACCATCTCTCTTACACACACACACACACACACACACACACACACACACACACACACACACACACACACACACACACACACACACACACACACACACACATTTGTGTCTCTGTGTTGTCTTCAGTGTATGTCCATGCAAGCCTGTCAGTTTCTCTATCTACTAGTGTCCCTGTGTGTGTGTGTGTGTGTGTGTGTGTGTGTGTGTGTGTGTGTGTGTGTGTGTGTGTGTGTGTGTGTGGATAGAGCTGTCTTTTCTCTTGCAAACAGGTGCACCAATTACCTCTCCATCTCTTTTTGCCTCTGTCCTGCCTGCTGCCCTCTATGTGCATATGTGTGACACCTTGTCTTCTAGGGTGAATAAATATAGATAGATATAGATGGATTCTAATTAGAAAACGCTTTTATAACAACGGTCCAACCATCGGTAAATTAAAACTCATATTCTTCTGGTTACAGCACACTTACATTAAAGGTAAAGTAAGTGACGTTAATCCAATAAACTTTTTGTCAAATTCAGTGAATATCTCCTCACGGTCATCGAGCTCTCTGTTTACACTGGAGAGAAAAAAAAACTGGTATTAATACACAGCCCATGGCTGTATGTTATTTTTTTTTAGCATTTATTTTGGTGTAAAAGATGCAGAATTAAACGTGTTTCTTCTCTAAAGCTGAGCACCGACACACAGCGAACATTCTTTATAATGCCATTGAGTGTTGGCGCTGGAGTTGACAGAAAAACACCATCTGATGTTGTTCATTTCATTATGAACAGAGCAGATGGACAAACAGAACAGTCAACCAGTGCTGGTTAGCCACACGAAACACAAAGCGCATACAGAAAGGTGATAAATTAAAGGGCTACCCTAAATAAATGAGTGAAGAAACATAACAAATGCAGATGGTTTCATACAGGGCACAAAAGCTGACTGAATGGTTGACAGGAATTATTTGCTATAGCCATCAATAGTAGAAATATCTCAACCAATCAGAGATTTTGGACCAATATGTGAAGCAAAATCTTTGCCTTGCATGATTTGCAGTAAAGTAACCGGTAGACTGTTTGTGTAGTCTGTGTTTATTCACCCCAAAAAGCCAATGTACCGACTATACAGACAAGCTGTAGCTAGCTAGCAATGTACACACTTACCATGAATGTGGAGAGTGATCATGCACAACAAAACAAAACATGCAGTAATTAAATATAATTAATTAATTAAATGGGTATAGTGCCACTTGGCCAGCCATACATAAACGCTTATTTATGAACTTCAATATCCACTTGTCCCAGTTAGATAGTAAATGTTGTAAACATATTCTTTGTAAATCTTTACAATCATTCCCTGAAAGAACCAAGCAAGCATGCTTTGTTGCACGATCCAAATTTTCTTCCAAACTTGCCATTTTCAGCATGTAGCTTACTAGCTCAAAGTTAGTTGTTTCCCCAAACTAACAGAGTTTTGCAAGGCGAGAGACATCTGGTGGCGTCGGATGTTCCGGCGATTACCCAGTAAATGAAATGTCGTCGATCCAGACTAGAGCGGGGTTAAAGAGCCTCCGGAGCCACAGGTTGCCAACCCCTACCCTAAACATATGTTCAGTTCAGAATAGCACTCAGTGAGCCATATTGATGGGCACACCATGATGTCAACTTGCCCGATATGCAAACACATACAAAGACAGCCAGACAATTACCTCATCAGTCAGTCAGTGAGTGGGTTGGCAGTGAACCAGATATTAGCAGATCTTTCTCTTTATCTCTTAAGTAGGCTGAAGTTTGGCAGCTAAATATCAGTGCCATCATCGCAAACACACACACGCAAACACACACACATGGCTGCAATCCTAGCATCTCCCCTCACCCTCTTCATCTTCTCCCTCCATTTACTCGCTGCCATCCTGTCCTCCTACTCATCAGACCATCTTTCTCTTTAAAGGTCAGAGGGAATAAGTGTGGTAGGCAAATAAGCACGGTTTTAGCTGACTGCCAATAAATGCACACAAGTCTGCGTGTTTACTGCAAAAGGGAGACAGCGTGAAGGATAGGGAGAGGGTGGGAGGATAAAAAACAGAAGAAAAGACAAAGAGAGATTGACGTTTTCATTTTCTCGCAGAGATGTCCGGGAGACAGAAAGACGCTGTTATGGACAATCACCAGACTACACACACACACACACACACACACACACACACACACACACACACACACACACACACACACACACACACCCTCAGTCACAGAGAGATATGGCATTTAGCAGCCATTGTCTTTTATAAGCAGAGTAAATCTAATTCATGGAGTGGAGTGCGACGGCAAACAATGTTAGTTCGTCATCCAAATGTCAGCTGTTGGAATGCAATATGCAAATGGTTTAGATCAGGAAGGTAGACAGACAGGAGGCAGGGCCGCAGTCATTTCATTCTCTATTTGACTCCATCCGTGCGCGAAGAACTCATCTTTGACCCACCGAGAATTAAATGGAGATGCTAAGTTACTGCAGGACACCAAAGCCACATGTCTATGTCCGACCCCCCTCTCAACTCGCCACAAATCAAACGCACAACAGCGGGCGAGACGGAGAGACAGAGCGGGGTCACAAATCAAACGCACTCCGTTGCGGAGCAAGAGGGTCAGAGCACGTTACAAATCAAAACGCCTCTGTCGGAAAGGGTGGCGGGTGAAGCAAATCACGGCGACCCTATCTCGTCTGCCGCTTGTCCAAGGGTGTGTGTGTGTGGGGGGGGTGGGAGGGGGGGACGCGGGGGGGGGGGGAGGGGGGGACGCGTTTGCTGCTGACATTAAAAGGACAGAATGAGAGGGAGGAAGAGTGACAGTGAGAGACGACTGTAGCATGATTGTTGACACTAACAGAGAGGGAGAGAAAGGAAAAATGATGAGCTCGCTCTCCGTCTGTTACAGTGTGCAAACACACATGCATGTGCCTGTGTGTTTGCTTCATTACTGCCATTGCAGATGTGCGTGTCATGCTGTGTGTACGCATATCACTGTGTACCTGAATATCTGTTTCTGTCTGTGTGAGTGTGTGTGTGTGTGTGTGTGTGTGTGTGTGTGTGTGTGTGTGTGTGTGTGTGTGTGTGTGTGTGTGTGTGTGTGTGTGTGTGTGTGTGTGTGAGATTTTGACTGTAATGGTATTCCAATTGGTAGGCAGCCATGCAGAACTGGTGAGTAACTGCCTGGAGATTCTCAACTCAACACACTGTCGATTACCAAGAGAGAGAGAGAGAGAGAGAGAGAGAGAGAGAGAGAGAGAGAGAGAGAGAGAGAGAGAGAGAGAGAGACAAAAGTGAGGGGAAGAGGGGGCGTTTGTTGATTTTTACATGAGGGCTGAAATTCTGTCACCTGTTTTCCCTTTCCCTCTCACCCTTGACATTCCCTCTGGAACCTCCCTGCGTGTGTGTTTGAGTGTGTATCCACCTGTGAAATGTATCTGATGTGTCCAACAGCATGCTCCACAAGCTTCGGAGATAGCAGAGTCGGTGGCTGCTGACCCCTCCCTCCCTCACACACACACACACACACACACACACACACACACACACACACACACACACACACACACACACACACACACACACACACACACACACACACACACACACACACACACACACACACACACAGTGTGAATAATTTTTTATAAAGTAAGACGGATTGTTACCGGCAACCAAGTCACTCCTGAACACAGGAAACTAAAGAAGGATGATACAAAATAGAGATAGGAAAGAGACAAAGGCCTGGTCACACCAGCAATAATTAAAAAGCCAAAATTTGGAGCGACATTTGTATATTTCAGTGACGGGAGTGGAGGCCAGTTAATCCACACAAATCAATCAGTTCAGTTCAACTTTGGTGTTGTATGACATGCCAATTCATGCCATGTTGGCAGTGCTCACCTTTGAGGTAACTATGGATGCAGTAAAAGTACTGGATAAAAGACTCAAAGATGGCGCCCATTCACTTGAATGAGAATTGCTCGTCCAGCATATAAGTCAAAAATGTTTTCTAGCCCCGGGTTTGCTTTAGCGTCACGGCCCACTGCACATGTGCATTAGTGTTTCTCCTGCTGGCTCCGCCCGCACATTCCTGCTCGGCCCATTGACTTTACATTGCGATGATGGCATGCACATATAAATGGCCTTTCTCAGCTCTGGGAAAGTTTTACCAATGTAAAACCATGGAATAAAATTGTATAATACAAAGAGTAACAATTTTTTTTTTGCAGTTCGAGGTGTCCTGTCAACAGTTTTACAGACGACTCTTTTATAATGGTGGTAACTGGGGAAAATGCTTTTTTGTTACGGCAGTTTTTTTGTTGCATGTTTGCGAGTGGCCACTAGGACAAATTGACAGCATGGCTGAGTGGCGGTGTTTTATCCAGTTCCCTTAATACATCCATGGAGGGAACAGGGCAGCACAGAGTCTAACATAGATGAATCTATAAGCTGTTACTCCATCCACTTTCATTTATCTTCCACTCTCAGAGTAGAAACTGCTCCACAAAAGAGGGAATGCTTTTAGACAGTAATGAGACAAATACATCTTTTGAATAAACTGTGTAAACGTATTGCCCCATTAGTGACTAAAGGTAACTAGCTAGTTTAGTAACAACCCCTTAATCAAATTAAATTAACCAGGCAGAAGTAATTGTGTCTGAAAGCGCCAGCATGTTCCTGCCTCTTTAGTGTGTTAGCCATTAGCTTGCCAGCAACACTAGTTCACCAGCTAGGCCTGTAGTAGTCACTACATCATTGAGTTTCTAGCGACGTTTACATTTACATGCCATGGGTGAAAAGACTTCCGCAGAGGATAAATCAGTGTATCCTCGATTATAACTCCTCTGAGGAGCCTCCTCGATCCTCGATGTGCATTTCAGGAATTGGGACGTCCTTCAACATGACGTGCTCAGAAGGATTTCCGGGTCACGAGCCCGAGGAGTCGAGGAGGTACAAATTTGGGAAATGAGAAAGGCACCCTGGGTTTTTTTGCTTCCTGAGAGCTTACATTGTCCCCATCTGTAGGATAGCATTCTTGTGTGTGTGTGTGTGTGTGTGGGTGTGGGTGAGGGTGTCACATCTTGACAAATCCCCTATTATGTTGTCCGATCAATGCTCCACATAATCAAGACAAATCATATCAATGTAGAAGAATAAATCTGAATTACCGCATGATTGACCCAAACAAGGATACTTTTTCGCTGTTTGTGACCTAAATGAGAATTTCCCTGCTTCACCCTCTTGAGTTCATCATTCAGTGTTAGCACAAGCAAAGAACTGACTTATTTACATGCAGTTTGACCGTAGTTCACTTTCTTTGAACACATGAAATAGTCTTTCAAAGATCAGCTCATTAGATCAGGATCTAATATGAGCGGCAGCAGGGATGTAATGTACATACATTTTTAAGTTCGATCATCACTTTTGTCTGAAATACAAATTATTAGTATAAATGTAGTTAAATGAGCATGTGCAGTTGATGACCCCCAACTTTTGATTTACTGCCCAGCTGAATTCTGTAGAGAGCTTAATAGTACCATCTCAGCTTATTTGAATGTGCTGTTCTGCCAAAGACAAATAATCAGACCTTTAAAATACAGTTTTTTTGTACGGTAATTTTTCAGCAGAGCAGGTGGAGCTGTTGAAGAGATGCCAGTAAAAATGAGATCGAAAAGAAAACGCCCATATTCCGTACAAATTTCTGTTAAGATGAGGAATAAAAATAAACAAAAACTTTTTTTAACAGGTTCTTTGATTAACTTCAAATACGAGATTAATTAATCTTCAAGCTCCTGCTTAATGTACGACCCAGCGAATGGAGAGCAGTATAATTTAGCATTTTTGAATTAATCTGTCACTTTATGTTTCCAAAACCACCAAAATAAATGAACAAATAAATAAATAATTGAAAATATGAATGGCAATACCCACACTCTGAAATAAACCTTCTCCTTTTAAGGTAACTTTTTCAAGGTGTTTTGTTGGGGGTATAATATCCGAACCAAACCTCAGAAGAAACACGGTTACTACATTTCAATGAAAGCAGAGGATGAATACCAGCAGGATAAGTTGGATAAATACATTTTAATGTACCTCACACAAACAATTATAAGCAGCTAAAAGGGTAGACCTATTTGTGGTTTGTACAAGTGCATTAACCTAACCTAATATAAATATTAAGCATTCTACCACTCAAATCTGTGATTTTTCACTTTGTGCCACAAAAACATACAAACACCACATACTATATATAATTAAGTCAATTGCTATTAGAAGAGACGAACAAACAGAGAAATCACTACGCTAAGCTAAGCTAACGCCGGCTCTGCCGGACTGAGACAATGGATGCACTGAGACACAAAATGCGTTTGCCCACCTATCTACATCTAGAGGAGACCGTGATAAGCCCTATTTCAACAAACGGTGGCGTATTCCTTTAACGAACAAATAAGTGTAAAAACGTTGGCATAATGGACATTTTACATCTAGCATCTCACTTTCATCTCATCAGGTCAAACTAGCAAGAAGACACAACAACAGACAACTTTTGTGTTCTTAAAAATAAAAGCAATTCCTGTTAACGGTCAATAGTAATATTGAATTACTGTTATCAACAAAAATCTGTAAATCTTGTACTGTAAATAATGTAAATATCAAATATTAGCCACATTGTATTTCAACATTTTAAACCGCATGAACAACATTAATTGTTTTTTTTTAAATGTTTTAAACAAACCTTTCACAACACCCCCTCCAGCATTTCCTGCCCTCGGGTCTGCTATCAGTGCTCGCGAACACTTCTCAATGGGATGGAGCAGCGGTTCGATACTGAGGGCCTCCCAAATTGCTGAGCTCTTGAGTCTATCACACTGAGCGAGGCCAGCCGCACTGTGGAATAACCTCATCTCAGCTGCTTGTTTCTGGGATCTCATTTGTTCGTGATTACCCCAAAGCCTTTGTTCATAGATTAAAGTTGGAACTGAGATTGGATGGTAAATTGAGAACTTTCATTTTCCCGTGTGGGCTCATCAGCTGCAAAGTCAAAGGCTAGGTTTGGACTGCAATGCTTTTTATAGGGCTATATTATGATATTATAGGGCTGCCAGGACAATACCTTTTTTTTTACTACTGATTCATCTGTCAATATATTTTTGATCAGTTAATTAAGCATTAGGTCTATAAAATATAATATATCTCCAATTGCTTATGTCCGAGCAACAGTTTAAAACCCAAGTGTATTTGGTTTACACTGATATAATCTCTATAAACAGATATCTGCATATGGATGTAGAATCTGTAGGAAATCAGAAGCCTTGTGGTTTCCGTTTACAGTCCAAGTAGTAGGCTTTGGTTGCATGCAGGTAAACAGACCGTGTGGAGAGCAAAAGAGGAGGAATGCATTGGCCAAAGTGCAATCTTGGAAGTCATTGGCTATCATCTGAGGACAATTTATCTCTTTATTAGCGTTTCTTTTGAATGTATCTGCATTTATATGCAGATATCTGTTCATCGAGACGTTGTCTCTCAACTCCACGTCCCTTCTCACTTCTTGAGTTCGTAATCAGACCCGGCGTGATCAAATAATCAACCAATCATTCCTGTTTAATTAGTCCTCACTTTTATTTCCCCATTAGGTTACAATTACAGTATATGGTTGATAAGTATTTTATGAATGTTATTGAAGATATGAAGGTCTGAAAACCTGATTACATAATTACTTTTTTTTTCAATCTTTTGGGTGATATTAATTAGTGTTATATTGTAAGCACATGTTGTAGGCATAACTGGAGGCAGGACACAATAGTAAAAAATTAAACTTGATCATATTAAATTAAACAATGTACATGTCAGCCATAAAGTGAATGCCTTCAGGAAAACTTGACAAACTGGGAGAAATGACAAATAATAAATGTACTGTAATTGTTGGTGTAAGATGACTGACACAATATAAATGTGCTCATTATTCCTCAAGACACAGTTGTGATAGTTGAATTAGCATGCTCATCTCATCTTTCTGCCTGTGCTTCATCTTCCTCTTCCTTTGTGTGGCTCTAGCTTCATCGCTTCCAATCTACTGCCACTCCACATCTCTCCCATCTCTTTCCCGCGGCCCCTCTCCTCCCTGCTGTTTGGTAAAGATGACTGAGTGAGTGAAGATATGATGGAATATTTCCTGTCATTATTATGAATTAGCCTCTGCACCGATCCACCCGCACACACTGACACAAACACATACGCATGCATACGTACGCACAACCGAGAGGCTCATGCATCATATCAAGGTCTCTCGAGTCAGTGTAACAGTGATGTCGTTGATCTCAGTCGGCTATCAATGGGGAGACTGCCACACACTGCAACACACTGCAAGGAATTGTTGTGCATACGTTTTTGTACGATATCATACCAACCCGTTCATGAGAATGTGTTCAATTCATATATTGTATCAAATCATAAGAGGTATCTCTAGACACTTTACTAATAGAGCAGGTCTAGACCACACTCTATAATTTACAAAGACCCAACAATTCCCCCAAGAGCAAACATTTGGTGCAACAGTGGCGAGGAAAAACTTCCTTTTAGGCAGAAACCTCGGACAGACCCAGGCTCTTCGGGGGTGGCCATCTGCCGGTGCTGGTTGGGACACAGAGACACTGATACAGATTTACAGATATAGATAAATATGATTCATAATAATTATAGCAGTTGGTATGAGGAACAGTGGCAATTATATGAACAATAAAGATAAGACAATAAGAGTTGTAGCAGTTCAGGGCATAGAATGGTGTAGCAGGGCGTAGTAGGGCATAGCAGGGCGCCAAGCAGGACCACGGCGGCAGCTGCAACCATGATTTACGTGCCACTTCAATCCAATCAAAAAAGCATTGTCCTGATGTAAAATAGTCTCTAACATGGTTATTATGGCATTATACTGTTTTACAGCAGTCTTAAATTGAGCCAAATAGGTTACAGTGGCCAATATTTCATGTACAAATTATATTTTGTTGTTATTCTATTTGTCACTTGACTAAAACCATACCTGGATAGAAATTCAGCCTCAGATACGGGGAATGAGGGAAAGTCTGTATACAACAGAAATGATTTAGGCCAACCTACGCTTAAAGAGCCTGCTGTCAAAGCCTGGCTTTAAAAGCCACAACACAACAGCTCATCCACTCATGTATGGCCTGTTAGCCACAACATGCAAGGCCTTTGGCATGCTACAACCGCTGGGATGCAATACACACTAATCTGAGGTCTTAGCTTAAGATCTCGGAAGGGGCATTTAGTCATATTTAGACACTCTGGGAGAAGGAGCGGGTGTTTGTTGTTGAGTTTAGGGTGGACATGGAAGGAACACAGAAAAGATTAGGTGTAGAACGTGTTTTTTGATGAGAAGATAGGTGTTTGCAGTATAGGTGCATGACTGCATTTTGAATTACATTCTTTGACTGTTGTAGACTAAAGTAGGGGGTCCACATCGTAGCCTAACCACTGTAAGTAATGGGAACCAAAGTGTTGAAGTTTCATGCAAGAAAATTTAGCTATTTTTGTTTGCTTGTTTATTCTCCAAAATAGTTTGTTACGTTGCCTGAATCTTTTTCTTTCTTCATCATGTTCTTTGTTAGAGAGCACCAGCTGATCTGCTGCAGCCCCTATATTTCTAAGTGAAATGATTGTTTCTTAATTGGACGCCTATGCTGTTTGGTATGCGCTGGCAACCAGCCAGTCAACACACACACGTTTTGAAATGTTATGTGAATTGGTACTTGTTTATGTGAAGTCTCCAGTCTCCAGTCCAGACACACACACACACACACGTTTTGGCCACCTCCATTTCTAAAATGAATTTGGTCATCTGCTGTGTAATGTGGTAATTTGATTTGATTTGTGTGCGACCTTCTTCGTGCTAGTCTTTCTATCCAAGTGTGTACTGAAATAAACATTTCTTTGTAACAAAAAAAAAGAAGTAATACATGAATGACTAATGCTATCTATATAAATAACAAAATAAAAGAGTTAACGTAAGTGGATTTTGTGGTTGAGAAATGACAACATATTACTAAGAGTTAAGTGTTTTCACACTAAATATGACTAAATTAAGTGTCATTTCTTGCTCCACAGGTCTGCTGTTAAAATTTAGCTGCTGGAAAAAAAGCCAACTTTTTTTACCATTTGCTTGCCGTAATGAAGCTAGAAAGACTGTCACATCAGTTTCAGAAATTAAGAACAAACCCACCTTCGCAAAGCCATAACAGCATAATTAGTTAGTTAATTATTAGTTAAGATGACATTAAAAAAAAACAACTACCATGATGATGAAAACTAACAGGGAAGTGTGTTGCCTAAAACAAACCCATCCATGATTTTTCTGATGGTGCTATTGAGTGTGCTATTTTCAGCATGACCTGGCAACCGGCTCTTTTCACACATATCAGCCTAGCATCACAATACGCTTAGTTTTTATGGTGTCAGAAATGCTCACGGGATTTACTCGCAGTATTTCATGTAGTGGGTTTGCTGACTCATGCATAGACTATTAGCCTCTGGCCTGAAGGCATGCTGGAGTTTCTGACCCATTGGCATGCAATGTAATAGCCACTGGCTAACATGTTAAAACACACATACAGCAGATGTACATTTCTGGCCTACAATTTCCTTTTAGATACAAATCACTGCTTTGAGTGAATTTTTTTTTTCTTATGTTGTTTAACGTGAAATTGTTTCTTATACAGTTGTCAGCAGATTAAATAATAATGACCATACCATGCATTGTGTGCTTTATGGACTTTTAGCATCTTTCAAGGCGACCTTTTTTTTTTAAAATGTCCCTTATTGTAAAAAGTGAGATTTACATGTGTTTCTTTACTATAAAGCAGGTCGAGGTGCTATTTAAATACTATGAAAGTATCAAAACACTCAACCACAGAGAAATGCCTGTATTTAGAAACTGTGCCTTTAAACAAGCCGTCAGGACTGTACGGTTATGATGTCCTAACTATACTATATATAGTAGAAGGTGCAGTGATTCCCTGCAGAAACTCCAAGAGTGCAGATGCTGAGATGCTTTGGGAGGGGGGGCTTAAAGGGACAGGCGCTGAAACGAAGTGTTTCAGACAGAGTATGAGAAAAACAATGTGTTTTTTGAACATTAAAGCATGTTCTAGTAGAAACCCAAAATACAAGTATGAACCTGAAAATGATACCTGATTAACCACTGTGTTTGTGATGGAAAACCAACATCCTAACCAATGTAACAGTAGAAGATAACAAGTTCTGCTATACCTTGATCCGTAGCGTTGGTGGCTGCATGTGAATTGGTTTTGAGATCCACATGTTTTCCCCAATATTGGATCCATTTGAGGTGGGCAATAGCTTGTATTTATTAGTAAAATAAATTGTTATGCAGCTTACGGTTGAAATTGTCTATTTATCATTGGACGGGGGCAGATGAGTTTGAACTCAAGTCAATCTTAGAACATAACACAAAGCATAAACATAATCTCCTCGTAATGCTGTTTTCAACATCAGATGGTCATAGGCGTCGATTTAGGGGGGGACGGTGGGGACGTGTCCCCACCAGATTTTGTCATGAGTAATTTTTTACAAACCACTTTTTTTTTTTAAACCTCGAGCTCAATTTAGTTAAAAAATAAAGTTCATAACACAGATACCGGCATTACTGTACATGAGGAGCAATATGAGAGAGAAATGTGATCATTGATCTGTTTAGGAACATTAAACCACGTTAAGCTTTTTCACGTTATATTAAGCCCATGAGAACCGCGGGGAGTCAACCCACAGCCGCTGCTGAAAATGTGAAGCAGAAACAACGCTTAATGTCAGATAACGTCCATAATAATTGGGCTTTTGGTTCGATTTTTTCAGAGTTTTCGGTGGTTATAAGGAGCAATATGAGAGAGAAATTGTTATTGTTTAGGTACATTAAACCATGTCATGTCATATTGTCAACATGGTACGAAGCAGAACATAGCGGGTCATGTCTAATGCTTTTTGAAAACGTAAGGCTTTCTTCATAAAACGAGTCGGACATCATCACATTTTTTAATACATTTCTATTTATTTACATTAGTAAGCTACAGGGGCCTGTACTGAACCCAGGGTTTTCTGTACCACGACGGTGGATTAGTTGTTACTGGGTTCAATCGCCGTGGTAATTTAATTATGCTGAACGCCTAACCTGGTCGGGAGCAGGTTATGTTGGAGATCAGAGATCAACTGGTGTAAAAGCACCGCCTACTGACCAAGCAATAGGCCTACTCCATTGATAACGGCATCACCATTCTTAGAAGATCCATTGACTGAATGGGTGGAGTTCAGTGAGAAAAAAAGAAGAAGAAAAAGAAAAAGCTTGGTGCGTGTAGAGAGCAAGAGAAGGAGAGAGAGAAGGAGAGAGAGAGAGAGAGAGAGAGAGAGGTGCGCTCTTAAAAGTTAAAACATTTAGAGACTGACAACCCCGTCAACATTCCCTGATGGATATTTTATGAATGGTAGCCTAGGGCCTATAGATTTTCAGTGGAGGGAATAACGTAGCCCTATCTTTGTAAACTTCTTGAGCCGTGTGTTGCCAATGCTTGCATCGGTTTGAATTATGTTTTTACATTTTTTATTTGCTCCCACGATCGCTTCCCACTGCCAGGGTTGCAACTGAAATAATAGACTAAAGCAACGACAGTTTATGGAAAGAACAAGTGTAATTATGGTCACATCTTTTGCCTGACTGATTGATAAGCCAGTCCCTCCAGTAAAACGTGATTATGCGATTGCAGAATTCAATGCATATGCAGCCAAAGTCCGCATATTTATGTGGGGGCCGCATTTTTTCAAATAGGCTACGCCGCACTTTAGCCGCATAAATTGCCAATTTCCTCGCAAAATATGCGGGGCAAAAATGTCACATATATCTCAGCAGAAAGTTGAAAAATGTTGCGTTTACTTCACACAAGAGCAGCCATTTCCCCCTGTTGCCATGGGAACGTTATGTAGTGACGTAATTTCGCCTACTGACAACACGGTGTTGGGGGAATCTCTTTCTTTCTCTTTTTCATCAAACCGCAATTTTTGCAAGTTCCTGCAATTTCATCGCATAAAATTGCATAAACATCCCATATATTCCATCGCATTTTTTAACAAAACGTGCCGCATAATCAAGGATTTCTGCCCGCAACAATCACAAAACTGCATTTTTCTGGAGGGACTGATAAGCGTTGTGACTTACACATTTAGGCTTTTTTTGCCAGCTTTTCTTCCTGTTTTAGGAAGCAGCAACTGTATTGCCTTTTGCTTGTAAACCGTGTATGTGTTCTTCATATTTATGTAGAATTGCTCTTATGTAAAATATGTGGCTCTGGTAGATTGATTGCAAACACCGCTTCTTTTATGTGAACGTGCGCGTCTCTAGATTGGGAAACCCTGGGTTGATTCAAGTTGATAAACGTTGTGACACAGTTTAACCGTGGTTGTTAGGGTTAGTGCAGCTGGGGAACTGAAAGGAATCCAGGACATGTTAAACTTGATTCGTAGTAGCCTACAGGCCCCTGGACAACGCCTTTCAAAACATGACCTGCGCGAAAGAGAAAAAAATATGAATGCGTCATTGTACCCACCACTTCTGGAAATGCACTTCCGAATGCGTCTCTGTCCCCACCACATTTCAAACCAAACTGACGCCCATGCAGATGGTCATAAAACAGATTTTAAAAGTCAATGATGGACCGATGGCTGTCCAGATAGAAAGAAAAAACGAAAAAGGAGACAGATCAGAAAATAAAAATGCATGCAGGGTCAGTAGTCGGGTTAATGTCAGCCATCAGAACAGATCCATACACCCGTTTCATAAACAGCGTGGTTGATGGAGGGTCTGTGTATTACATGCCTGGACAGCGGAAATTAGGAGGAAATTAAATGTTTGCATAAGTTTGGCCAATACTTTTATATTTAGAGTGTGGTATAGTTGGTATTTCCTCCAATTATGACAGCAGAAAGAGATATGTGAGGACAAAACACAAATCACTGAAATTATAAGTTGCAGGTATGTTTCCATATTTCAGCCGCATCCATCTCTCTACAGGCTGTAAAACGTCAGTTACTAATGACGAAGTGTACTTTTGGTGCGGGTCTGCTTTTCATGGTTTGGGTTCAGGTAACTCGTAATTATATAGCATACAGTGATATTATTATTATTATTATTATAATGTCCCTGTGCACCAGCGCACCATCTCTAAAGAAATGTTTTTTGGGTAAAAGAACCTGACTGAACAGAGCCCTGACCTCAGCCCCTTCCAACACCTTTTGGATAACTTGAATGCCGACTGTGAGCCATGCTCTAACTTAGCGGTGGCCTGCTGGGACGGTAAAAATATCAAGTTTGGGACAGAAGGTAGGACCTAGCCTAAAAAAAAAACCTGAATAGAAACACCTACAGTACTATCCTAAGTTAAAGGCAGGGAGACACACATTGTCACAGGGAGGGCAACAAACAAACGGCCAACCAGCCACACATTGATGGCAAGCAATTTCACCTCCCCATGAGTCAAGCACATGGTGGCTCCGTTTGTTTCCATGGTAACGGGCATGTCAAGCCATGCTTTCAAATGATGGCAGCTATGGTAATAGGTTTGGCATATTTTAACCAGGGTTGTGGTAGAAAGTGAGATTTTTGTGGCAAAAATAGGTTTTTAGGATGAAACACACCCTGAATTCACCCAACAGATTCAGGTTATTAAAACAGCTGTCAATGAATTGAGCTTACTTGTGTTTAAGGGCGTTTTCACACATACCTTATTTGGTCCGGACATTCTGACTTTTGAGTTTGGTCCAAACCAAAATTTCAGGTGTGAAAGGTGCCTCGGACCACGGCCCGGCTCAAAAGACCAAATTTTGGTCCGATGAAAAGAGGTGGTCTCGGTCCGGACCAAATTGAACCATGGTCCGGTCCGTTTATGGTGTGAAAGCATTTTTTGGATTGTTTGGACTTTTGGACCAAATACAAGAAGCTCTGGCAGGCTCTCCCCGCGTTACAAGACCGGGGAAGCATAGCTGCTTAGTGTGTACATGAGAGAGTGTGTGGCGATGAATGCGCTCAGAGCAGACAGCTGTGGCTATCAGAGCTGAGAATACATCAGCAGTTTACTTGTTAAGTGGTAGTAGATGTAGGCTACAGTGTAGGTTTCCGTTCGTCTCTGAATAAATGCTCCAGAAAGAAAGTTCCCCCGTCTTGCTTCTCAACATCACAACAAAACAAAAAGAGGCGCGGCAGTAAGGGAAGAGCAGCAGTCAGTAGGGGAGAGCAGCCAGCTGGAAAACCTCCAACACAGAGAAAGGATATGAGAGGATGGGGAAGCCCGTCTACAAACCATTCAATTATAAGTATCTGGAGATGCAGCTCACGTATGTGATGAAGACAGGATGTAGTCTTGTCATGTATAGATCTTTAGTGCGCTTGCATAACTGCAGTGTGAAACCAAAACTTACCGGATCAAATGTATACAATGTAACAAAAACCTGAACCTTGGTCTGCACCTTGGTTCGGACTTTCATGTGTGAAAACGCCCTAAATATCAAGCTAAGAAGACCTTTTAGGAACAACTGTAGGTGTGAAAGCTGCTTACAGTTTGTTGTTGACGTGCTGTGGAAATCCCATGGGGGACAAGGCAGCACAGTACCCTGCAAAAATGCCTCATCTTCAAGCCTTATAGTTTAGGTTTGGAGCCTTGATGTGTTATTTTTCTTTCTGCTACTGACACAAAATAGTAAATAGATTGTGGAATATTGTTATCAAATGTAGTTTAAGATCATTTTTCACCCGTTCTGAAAAAATGTAATAAGAGATTAAAGCTGCAAGCAACGTTGCACGGGCCCTCGCACCTCTGCGCACGTCAGGGTTACTGGCGGACGCCGCTCCTTGCGACCATGCATTTGCGCGGCACTCAGACACTGCAAATTGTCACCAATGAAAAGGGAACCCCCTGCTGAGTTCAATGATACCTCACACAAGACTCTACGTTATACAGTTCATTAGCTGTGAAAGGGGGCGTGGCCAAAGCCTTGGGGTCGGGCCAAACCATAACCAATGAAAACAGAAGTCTCTGTTGAGTTCAATGATACCTCACAAAATAATGTACAAGAAACGTGTAATTAGTTATTAAAGGGGGCGTGGTTAAGCATATGGGGTGGGGCAAACCGTGACCAATTAAAAAGGATTTCTTTGCTGAGTTCAAACATCAAACGGGTCGTTAGTAATAAAAGGGGGTGGTTAAAGCATAGGGGGCGGGTCAAACCATCAATTAAAAATGAACTCTGCTGAGTTCAATGATACCTCATACAAGACTCTATCTTAAAAGGGTCACCAGTTATGAATAGGCGTGGCTTAAGCATAGGGGGCGGGCCAAATTCAATGATACATACATAATTATGAAAGGAGGGCGTGACCTGAGTAAGTGGGCGTGGTTAAAGTATACGGGGCGGCTTAGTATCAGATATAAACCACACATTATAAGTTTCATGTAAATCGGATGATGTTTGTCATATAAGGCAGATTTTGTGTTGCCAGCGGGGGGCACTATGACCAAATGTAAATTTTGGCCTGTAGGTGTCCTCAGGCCTGGACCCTTGTCAAACGTGAGAAATTTCAGGCGGATATGACAATTTACACTAAAGTTACAACAACTTTTTCGTTCATCGATAAATGCTCAAAATGGCCGCCATGCTCACACCGTTCGACGAAAAGTTTTTCTTTTAATAACATTTCATCTTTAAGGTGTTGAGTTAACTAAAGGTGATGTAGTACTCGAGTCCGAGTCCAGGACTCCAGTACGACTCAAGTCGCTGGACCCGTGACTGGACTCGCGCACTGATGACTCAGACTCAAGGATTTAGGAAATCAGACTCAAGCATTCACGAAGTTACTGACTACTTTTATGTGTAATAGGCAGAGCCGATCCGCCCTATACGCTTACTACGCAAGCTGCGTAGGGCCCCGCAAATTACCCGAGGCCCCGCCTCCCCCTCATGTCATAGCGCGTCAATTAATGTTTACAACATCCATGACTAAATTAAGCGAAACTATCCTTCTGGTCACAAAAAGAGGAAAAAAAAAACACCATGAGAGTGAATTGCGGGAACAACAATCAGGTAAACTTGTGTTCTCTCCAAGTTTGATGTCAGCAAAGTAAAGTTATGTTTATGTGCATTTCTATTGTGTTTTTTTTTCCGGTCTTGCTAACCTAGCTGGGCAGGCAGGCAGTGCATCTCTTGTCTAGCTGCTAACGCCAGTCACTTCCAGGGCTGTGTTTTGTGACTTTGTGCCTGACAAAAGTGAGAGTAAAATACAATTATTTATTACGTTTGATAAACGACAAAGTGCAACGGTGTTTGTTTACTGCAGCTCGGAAAAGATAACCGCGTCGGGTGTGTTATCACGCGTTAGGCGCGTGCACGAAATGAAACGTGCATTTTTCAAGCAGAAATATATATGAAGACCAGACAGACTGTAGGCTACAATATATGGGCGTGAATGATGGCAGTCCTCATCAAAGTACACATTATACATACTTTTAAGACACTGATTATCTAGTCTCAGACAATGTGTAGTTAAAAACTCTAAACAACTGCACTAATTATGCAAGATGGAAAGCAATGTATTGACAATTTGACATTGATTTATAGGCTATATTGAATTTAAAATGTTGATTAGCTGGACATACTGGTCAATATGGATGCACATCCCTCAGTAAATAATAACCATAAATCAATCAGGAATTACATGTTCACTTGTACAAAATCATATCACTCACAGGGATTATTGATTTCTGCATCACTAGATCACTATTTAAATATTACAAGAAAGTGCAGAAAAGGAATATTTTGATGGTAAGATTTTAATTCAAACATTCAAATGTTTACACATTTGTAACATGTAACGAGTAGTGTAAATGACTGCTTAACTAACTATGTGATATTCTTCTCAGTTTATTCTAGACAGTCCAAATAGTGGTGGTGCCCATACTGATGCCGAAAATGCCCAGGCTGTAGAGAGAACCAAAGTTAATCCCAAAAGCCAAAGTTCAGGGTTATAATTTATTATTTTCTTCTTATTTATGTTTACGTTAATATTCACTTATTTAATAATATTCACTTGTTATCTTAATATTATAGAAAATACTCTATTCAATAAATATTGTTTGTTTGAACCTCATTCTGTTCTATATTGTTGTACTTATTCTTTGACTGTTTTGTTTAAAGGAGGGAGGATTGTATTGGGAGCACTGAAGTGTCAGGTGTGACTGTGTGGCAATGGCAAATGGTTTACATAGCTCACGGCATCACGGGTCAGGTAGAGGGCCCCTTAGCAGAATTTTGCTTAGGGCCCCAGGGAGGTCAGGATCGGCACTGGTAATAGGTAGTGAAGGAGTAGACTCTGACTTGACTCGGACTCTTCTTTGGTGGCTCGGACTTAGACTTGGAACACTAGGGACTCGAGACTTGACTCATACTTGACCGTTCGTGACTCGACTACAACACTGGCATCTAATGCTGCTTCTATAACTAGCCCGTACTCATTCCGAAATCACTGAAGCCATGTGCTGTCCCATACATTATCATGCAAAGGAATGGCACTGACCCAGGAACTGAAATAAACATTAACCAGTCAGCGGCATGTTAGCGACTGGCTAAAAGTCTAATCTAATGTATTGCTGCCTGTGTTCGCTACTCTTTTTCTAAGTGTGGAAGAAGATACCATTTCCAGTCAGTGTTTGACTTAAAAATTCACTCCAATATATAAAAAAAGTAAAAATGTCAAAACCTGATTGCGTCTGAATCAAATCACATCCAATAGGCTTCGAATCACGACATTTGTTTTATAATGGCGAGTCTAATCATTGGGAAAAGTCATAGATTTCTGTTGAAGGCGGAGGTTGCATTGAATGGAGGTCACCCTGTAGATTAGGCACCTCTGGCAAAGCCAGGCTCTCTCTAATGACTTTGACTGCTGTTTTTCACAAAAGTTTGAAAGACTTCCCGAACATCATCAAGGATCGTCTGTAATTAGGGTCACCAACGCTCTGTTGAACCGTGTCATTTTTCAAGCATTGTGTGACAGTTGCAGAGGGCACGTTGAGAGCTGCTCCACCTCTCCTCTGCCACCCATGTTTTATTTAATATTCACAACTAGAGAGAGTTGACACGCGGAAGTTGGGATGTTTCAGAGAGAGGAAAAGCATCTTAAATGTCACTCTTTTCCTAAAGTGTCTTTCTAAGCCCCTGTTGTATGTTGAGGAGACCGTCCTACCCGGAAAAACACTGCCATAGGTTGTTTAGTAGTTATGACGGGAGCAAAGCAGAAAGTAAGGTGACAAAGTATGAGAGCGCCTAGTTTCTCATAAGAAGGCAGCTTGGCATGGTGGATGGATCAAACAAACACAGGACTTTCACCTAGGAGATTGGGCCGCGTGTCCCATTTGTAAACAGCAAGGTTTTTTTTCCAACTATACAGAACAAAGGGAACAAACAGTCATGTCAAGTTCCGGCACGTGCGTAACTGGAAGTGAAGTAGCGTCTGATTTGAACCCAAACTACGATCTTTTTCAAAACTTAACTAAGTAGTTTTTGTGCGTAAACATATCCAAACTGCGTCCGTTCCCCAAATTTAACGACATGTTTAAAACCGTTCAAAACAACGACCGATGTTCTCTGGTTTAGATACAACCTAAATACACACACAACACACACACACACACACACACACACACACACACACACACACACACACACACACACACACACACACACACACACACACACACACACACAGCATGAAGATGAACCACAGGGACAAACTGGCAAAATGTACAGGGTTGAAACCGAGACAAACAAAGAATTCCATGGTATTGTGTTTTATTTATCCCATGCATCACTATCAAAATAATCTCATATTGCCAGACCTTCTTCCACAGCGCTTGGGAAGGAAGGTCTGGCTAGTCCTCACAACATTCCTGCATAGGAGAAAAACATGCTCTGTTTTATTGGCATTTCTTTAAACCAGTCACAATCGTCTTGGGCGTAGCTACTGTAAGCGCTGGATGCAGGTGCAGTGCCTCTGCAAAATAGCCTCGGGAAGGAACTTGTTTTGGTGGAACATGTGCGCGTAGGGAGACGAGCAGTGGAATTAAAAAGGCTGTTGAGTGTCCAAGGCTTTCATATGTCACATAAAAGCGCTTCTTTACCTTTCAGATATTCACTTCACAGTAGCGTATGTAGTGGTGCAGTCACTAGTGGAATGTAACTAAATACATTTACTCAAGTAATGTACTTAAGTACAAATTTGAAGTACTTTTGTCTTCTCTTCTCATGCCACTTTCTACTTCTCTGCTACATCTCTTCTTACTTCACTACATTCATCTGACAGCTTTAGTCACTAGTTACTTTACAAATTAAGATTTTTGCACACAAAACACAGAGTAGTAGTTTATAAAATAAGATGTTTTATTAAAAATGAATCTACCCAACAATATATAGACCTACAAGTCCATCTGAAATGATTAGCAGATTAAACACTTAGTTTTTTTATATAGAAATACAACCCCAAATCAGAAAAAGTTGGGACAGTATGGAAAACACAAATAAAAAAAGAAAGTAGTGATTTCTAAATGTACTTTGACTTGTATTTCATTGCAGACAATACAACAGCACATCATTTTATGTGTTCCTCATGATTTTTTTTTTTTTTTTTTTCAAAAAACAAAATTCCTATTTCGGTTCTTGCAACACATTTCAAAAAAAGTTGGAACAGTAAAGCATTTACCACTTTGTAATGTTGCCATTCCTTTTATCCCATTCTTGCTGCAAACAAGTCTTAAGGTGGGCAACAGTACGGGGTCTTTGTTGTCACATTTTGCGCTTCAAAATGTGCCACGCATTCTCTATTGGAGACAGGTCAGGACTGCAGGCAGGCAAGTCAAGTACCCGTATCCTCTTCCTCCGCAGCCAGGACTTTGTAATGTGTGCAGAATGTGGTTTTGCATTATCTTGTTGAAATATGCATGGACATCCCTGGAAAAGATGTCTTCTTGAAGGCAGTATATTGTGCTCCAAAATCTCTATGTACTTTTCAGCATTAATGGTGCCATCACAGAAGTGCAAGTTACCTTTGTCAAGGGCACTGACACAACCCCATACCATGACAGACCCTGGCTTTTGGACTTGTTGCTGGTAACAGTCTGGATGATCCTTTTCTTCTTTGGTCCGGAGCACACGGCGTCCATTTCTCCCAAAAAATACCTGAAATACTGATTCATCTGACCACAGTACACGTTTCCACTGTGTGATGGACCATCCCAGGTGCCTCCGAGCCCAGAGAAGTCGACGGCGCTTCTGGACACTGTTAACATAGGGCTTCCTTTTGGCACAGTACAGTTTTAACTGGCATTTGTTGATGTAACTACATATTGTGGTACTTGACAAAGGTTTGCCAAATTAGTCCTGAGCCCATGTGGTGATATTGCTTATAGATGAATGATGATTCTTGATGCAGTGCCGCCTGAGGGCTCGGAGATCACGGTTGTTCAGCTTAGGCTTGCGCCCTTGTCCTTGACGCACTGAAATTCCTCCTCATTCCTTGAATCTTTTAATTATGTTATGCACTGTTGAAGGTGAAATAAGCAAATGTCTTCCTATCTTTCTTTGAGGAACATTGTTTTTAAACATTTCAATAATTTACTCACTTATTTGTTGGCAAACTGGCGATCCTCAGCCCATCTTTGCTCCTAAAGGACTAGACCTTTCTTGGATGCTGCTTTTGTACCAAATCATAATTACAATCACCTGTTGACATCACCTGTTTCAAATCACATCATTATTTAACCAATTTACCTAATTACTAGCCCTAAATTGCTCCTGTCCCAACCTTTTTTGGAATGTGTTGCAGGTCTGAATGACAGGAAAGGATGTACATTTACAAATGAAATTAAGTTGACCAGACAAAACATGAAATATTTTGTGTTCACATTGTCTGCAATGAAATACAAGTCAAAGTACATTTAGAAATCACTACTTTCTTTTTTTATTTGTGTTTTTCATACTGTCCCAACTTTTTCTGATTTGGGGTTGTACATTTGGTATCTCATTCTATTTCAGTTGTCAGGTGTCCTGCTTTGCCCCTCAGAGACAAAAGAAAAGGAGAGTGAGAACTTTAGCTTTTACAGCTTTGTCCCAGATGTTTTGCTGAGTCACTCCTGGTCAGAGAAGGACACAGAGGTGACAGTACAGCCCGCCTCCGTCACACACAGGTTTCTCTATACAATGCACACATAAAATACATTCTTCTATAACATGTCCTTTTTTAGTGAGAGAAATGCTATATAAATGCAATAGAAATGCTTTATATATTTATTTTTAGATAGATACAGCACAAAAAACAGCTGTATAGCTGCTATCACAACATGATAACTCACTCTGATCTCCTCTTTTGTCTCCTGTCGTTTTTACTTTCCAAGACTCTTTATATAAATGCCTTCCTCTGACTAAAAATGATTTTTCACTTTCTACTATCCTGTGAGAACAACGGACTATTTTATCTCCCTTCCTCCTTAATCCTGAGACAACACTGCATTTTTCAAGATGTGTTTACATCGATATGGTAAATTGTCTTGGCTTCAAAAGGAAAATCCCTTACCTGACACTACTTTTTTTATTCTTTCTCTCTCTCAGTTTCTACTGTTTGCTGAAAAGATTGTATGAAATGTGCCTTTTCCCCTAGAGCAGATGTAGTGTCTGTGGGAACTGTGGAACTATTAATGCCTCGCTGTGTACGAGGGAGTGGACCTCTAACCCTTGCAGTCTTATTATCCTCTTTCCTAGTTCTTGTGTTTACTCTCTGGAGCGATGACTTGTGTCAAAGTCCTGTCTGCGTTGTTTATTTTGTCACGTATGACGCTGACTGACGTTGACTGCTGTGTGTCTCTGGGCGACTCTTGTCCGGGCCTTACTAATGCATCCCTATCAGCTCCGGTCACATCACAGCAACACTGGTGCGTATCGCCCATAATGCAATCAAGAATAATCTCACATGAGTGTTTCAATGTTATGTCTCAAACAATTGACCAACTCGTAAAATACTGACGCTTGGTCAGTGTCTCTCAGTGTCAGATACCAATGCAAAAATCACCCTTTAGCGTCTTTGTCATGGTTGTGTATGTTTTATGCTTCAGTTTCCTGTTTTATTTTGTAGTCTGTTTTCTCCCATGTCATGTCTGCCTGAGCCCTTGTGTCACCTGCCCTTTGTTTCACCTTCGTTACCTTGTGTATTTCAATCAATCAACATTTATTTGTATAGCGCTTTACAACAACAAGCAGGTCTCCAAAGTGCTTCACATCAGGAACTAAGACTAAAACAACATATCATGCAATAAAAGAATAAAATGTATAAAAACAGTAAAATCCTAAAAGGTTACATAGAAATATGAAATTGTCACACACCACTACTGCGTAATAAAAGCCATTCTAAACAGGTAGGTTTTAAGTTTAGACCTGAAAAGAGCAACATCTGTAATTGTGCGAATATCAGGGGGTAACTTGTTCCAGAGTCTCGGAGCAGCAACCGCAAAAGCCTGATCACCCCACCGTTTGTACCTTGACCTTGGGACTTCTAAGAGCAGTTGGTTAGAAGACCGCAAAGACCAGCTGTGCTCACGCAGGGTTAAAATCTCTGATAAATACTCCAGGTTTGATCTGTTTGATTCAAACCAACATACAGAGCATTACAGTAATCCAACCTTGAACTAATAAAAGCATGGATCGCCTTTTCTATATTATGCCTGTTAAGGAATGGCTTAACTTTAGCTAGGAGACGGAGCTGGAAAAAGCTCATTCTAATAACATTGCTGATTTGCTTGTCAAATTTCATGCTGCATTCAAAAGTAACCCTCAAATTTCTGACAGCTGGTTTAAGGTACGATGCCAGAGCTCCCAAACTCAAAGATGGACCGTTTGTCATGGCTGAAGTACTGAAGATAATACACTCCGTTTTAGCTTCGTTCAAGTGAAGAAAGTTTTGTGACAGCCACAACTTAATATCATTAATACAATTAAACAGGGAGTGTAGTGTGACACTGTCGTTTGGTTTTATAGGCAAATACATTTGCAAATCATCTGCATAACAGTGAAAAGACAGGTTGTGCTTTCCTATAATAGCCCCTAACAGCAACATATATAAAGAAAACAGGATTGGGCCAATGATTGAACCCTGGGGTACCCCACATGACAGAGGAGCATTTAACGAGGAGCAGTCACCAATCACGACAGAGAAGCTCCTATTCGCCAAATAGGAGCTAAACCATGGAAGTGCCGAACCTCGGATGCCTACACAGTGCTCAAGGCGAGAGAGGAGGACTGCATGATCTACCGTATCAAACGCCGCTGTGAGGTCCAATAGCACTAAAACAGCAGGATTTCTGGCATCCACAGACAGGGCAATATCATTGTGTACTCTAAGCAGTGCACACTCAATGCTGTGACATGATCTAAAACCAGATTGAAATTTTTCAAGCACCGAGTTCTGTTGTAAAAAGTCTTGTAACTGTATAAAAACAACTTTTTCCAAAACCTTTGACAAAAAAGGCAGATGAGAGACGGGTCTAAAATTGGACAACCCTGAGGGGTCAAGATTAGGCTTTTTAAGTAGGGGCTTGACCACAGCATGTTTAAAGGCAGCTGGCACAGAGCCTAAACTAAGACAAGAATAGTTTAGTTATTTAGTCTCTGTGTTGTCTTTGTCTGTTGTTAGATCATTGTATTGTGTGAGAGTGTGTGTAAGTCTACCCCCTTTGTCTCCAGTTTTTTGTGTTATTCCTGGTCTTTTGGCTTCCTCAACGTTTTGGAACTATTTTTGCCTGCTGTCTTCAGGACTCTTTTTTTCTAACGCTTTTCATTTTATTAAATCCTCAAGCTTACCACTGCCCTGCTTTCTCTGCATTTACCTAAACGTAACAGTCTGTATGGAACGCACCGGGCACAGCAACAGCTCGACCGTGGCTCTGTAAGATGACGTAGTATGAAGAGAAACAACGGTAGTGAGTAGTATGAAAGACCGAAAAATCTGCGTGAAGAGGTAGGCTGGGATGGTTCAAACAACACAGGACTTTCACCCAGGAAACCGGGGGTTAATGTCTTGCGTAGCACTGAAATGTACATTTTGTAACCCCACCCACGATCCTTTCCCAAACTGTTAAACGTACGTCCCAACCCAGAGCGTCAAAAAGTGCCAAGAGTCCCGAACAAGCCCGTCTAAATATGCCGCCAAAGGGCTACCCGAGAAAGGGAAGTTTGGGGTCCCCTGCTGGAGCTGCTTCCACACTGGGAGTGAGAATGTGTTGAAGTGACAGTATCATGCGATAAAGCTTTTTAAGCATTATTATGACATTGTCCTACGTTTTGCTTGTGTAGCGGAGCACCAGAACGCAGTGAGTTCTAAACCATATTCCCTTTTCTGAATGTAGTGAAGCAACGCATTCTCATGAATGGGTTCTATGATAACGTACAAAACCTTATGCACAACAATTCGTATGATATCCTATGAAATTAGGTCGGTCACCCGCTGGTCATGTGACGACAAGTCACATTAAGTCTAGCGATCTTAACAGATGAACAGCAAACAAAAGGTTACTGTGTGCCGGGTACTGATCAGAGTGAAAGTTGAGTTTAGCCGACAAAATGTGGGTGAAAGTCTTGTGTTTTCCCCAGGACACGAACTCTGCTCCTCCGCTTAAAGCCCCTGTGTTTTATGACCACCCATCCACCCTGACATCCTCCTTAGGTCGATCTTCGCGGTCTTTCACAGCAGCAGTCAGTGTTGTGCATACAGCAATATGTACGTGGAATACATTCAAATTACAGTGCATTACTTTTCGTAGATATATGTACGAATGGTTCATGAGAACAGCCTGAGTGGAACAGCCATGCAAGCCATAATGTAAGAAATGTAACATTGAATGAGTACTACACCGATTTAGTGTTGCACTCCTATAACATTGTCAGAATCACAATGCACCGTTCAAAAAAAAAGTATCAATATCCATACAGCAGAACCAGAGATGTTAGCTTTATTTATTCCACACATTCTTCTTGTCAAAACCTGGCACCTACATTTCCCACAATCAGGGCCGGCGATTGCTATAGGCGAACTAGGCGACTGCCTAGGGCGTCAAATGTGTTGGGGGCGCCGTGTCGCCCTTAGGTCTAATAATTGAATTAGAATGACAAGCGAAATAAAACATGTTTATTAAACATGATCATCCTAGGGCGCCCCCCCCCCCTCAGCCACACGTTTACTTGTCAACCTGCAACACACGGAGCTCTGAAGCAGACCTGTGCGTCGCTTAGTGTCCACTCTTGCTGTAAAAATAGAGATGAGCAGCGCCCCTTCCGTGGTCTGTGCAGCGATCAGGTTTATAATGGACGCACTCTGCTGTGGGCATGCCTCAGCAGATGTGTCGCGTTTGAGCTCTGTGTATTTCTGCCGTATGGTTTCGGTTTTCCACCTCCGATGTAAAGCAGCGTACAGCCACTTCACTAAACTTTGTGTCATTCAGAGACCAAGTCTGAGATCTACCGTATCAGCAGAGCAATCACGTAATGCACAGCAGAGCATGGTGCAGGTGGATTATTTTCTGAAATATTGTGACTGTATTTTTGTAATAGCCTATTATCACTTTATTTTTCTCAAAATATCACGACTCACAAATCTCAGGGAACACAGATGGGATGAGTTATATTTTGAATGTGCACAAAGTTTTGAACATAAACAGAAATCTTGCTCAAACACATCTGAAATATTACAGTCCAGGGGTTTATTAATCCATTAAAATAAATGAATGTATCATTGAGGTGATTAATTGTCATATGCACATTTAAGGAGGTTACTTCCTCAACAAAAGAGGACAGAGGAGTAAATGATGCCGATAGGCTACATGTGTGCTGACTCAGATATAATTAGAAAAGCCGATCTACAGGAGAATAAATAGATGGAAGCAATACAGAATGCCTGAGAGCCTAATTACTGCAATATATTCCATTATGGAAACAAAACTCAATCTCGCCTAGGGCAACCAAAGGGCTAGAGCCTGCCCTGCCCACAATGCCACTGGAACCCCAACAGTTTAGTTGCAGATTGTGTTCATGTTAATGGCAGCTAATGTAGCCTTGAGGAAAAGGAGGATTGAGTGATGATGGAAGGATTAAAAAGGGGAGATGAAGGGATTTGATGTGAAAGAGAGTGGGAGCAGGACATATGGAAGAGGACAGAACTGTAGGAAGAAGCTAAAGAGGTTGATGCATAGAGAGAAGGGGGAGAAAGAGAG
>CM042435.1:7704473-7764473 GCA_023631565.1 Gymnocephalus cernua | reverse complement strand
CTCGCACCACTATTTTGAAGCGGCTCCGTGCGGAGCTTAACCAGAGCAAGTTTTTCTCCCATCCCGGAATGCTGTGTGGACTAGCCAGACCCTCTTCTGCTCCAAAGCATGTGGATGGTCTTGCAAAGCAAGACTATGGATTAGCAAACTGTCGCTACCGCTGTAAAGCAAACCAGTTATTTGTATATATCACTTTTATATTATACTTGCTGTACGTGTCCTTATTGCACCGTGGGTCAGAGAGAAACATATTTTCAGTTGCTCAATGTGCCCTGGGTGTCCTGTTCTGCCTTTGAGAAAAAGTAAGGTCAGGTGAGCCGATCTGGAATCTTACTTGTTATGAGGTCATAACAAGCAAGATTACCTCCCCTTTCTCTGCTTTGCCCGCCCAGAGAATTTGGCCAACCCATGAGAGAGAGACATCATGGCTTTCAAACGAGCAAAGTGGCAGTTGGTCAAGGCCACACCCCCACCCTCCACCTTGCCCCCCCTCTCTCCTCCTCAATAGCTACAGACACAGAAATGGCACGTCCTAAGCAAGGCTCATTGTGGGACTGGCTCTAGTGGCTGTAATTCTGCACCAAGGCTGAATTTCGGGAAAGAGACTTCAGATACAGTATTAGGGGACCACTAAGGTCTATATAAAAGCATCCAAAGAGCAGCATGTCAAGGGACCTTTAAAATGCCTTTCCCGGTCATACTTTTTTAAATTTGTATTCTTCAGTCCTTTTCTGCTTTTGCTGCTTCTCTGCCAACTCTTCTTCTTGATAACTCTTTCACATGCTGCCTCTTAATTTGGCATATCTAAATAAAATCAACATTTACCAGTTGTACCCCTAATGTTAGCAATTCATTGCGGTTAAAAATAGAAACCGCGGATATGTTAAAAAAAAAAAAAATTCACAATTCGACATTGATGTAATAATTGTTACAGGACTGCTCCTGTGTAATTCATCAAGGCCTCCCAAAACTTTTTCACGTATGTTAAATCAGTTGTGCTGCATCTGAGTTCTATCCTTAAAGGAATATTCCACCGTTTGTTGAACTAAGGCTTATCACGGTCTCCTCTAGATGTAGATAGGTGGTCAAACACATTTTTTGTCTCAGTGCATGCATTGTCTCAGTCCAGCGGAGCTGGCGTTAGCTTAGCATAGTGAATGGAATCCTTTGTTGCCGTTAGCATATCGCGAGTAAAAGTGAGCCAACAACAACACAACAACCTAATTACTTCTTGTGGCCTGTGTATTCACAACACGTACAAATAGCAACGCAAAATAAGACTAGACGATTTCCTAGGCCAAGTAGCAGTGCTTCGGCTGGCTGCTTCCACCCAATATAGTCCCAAATCAATATATGCCTAGGAAATTGTCTGGTCTTATTTTGCGTTGCTATTTGTACTCGTTGTGAATACGCAGGCCACAATAAGTAATTGCGACATGCTGACGGCAACAAAGGATTCCATTCACTATGCTAAGCTAAGCTAACGGTGGCTCCGCCAGACTGAGACAATGCATGCACTGAGACAAAACATGCGTTTGCCCACCTATCTACAGCTAGAGGAGACCGTGATAAGCCCTATTTCAACAAACGGTGGCGTATTCCTTTAACACTACTTACAGGGCACTTGAAGGAGAAAGGGTACATCCACAATGCACAGGGAGTGGGAAGATTGGGGGTTCAATAGGGGCCCAAGGCTCATTTGTGGCCCAGCGTGGCCTGCTGGGTAAATCGGGCTATCTGCACCAGAGAGGGTCTGGGGCTGATAGATACTGTATACGTCCTGGAGCAGAAAGCCTGGGAGATACTGCAGTATTGTGACCAGCCACTCATTTCATGATTAGCTCTAATAATGTGCGAGTATGTAATGTAATTTCACCATCATATCCAAATCAATACATATCTTAATCAAACTACTGAATAATACGGGGGGGGGGGGGTTAAGCATAGGTAATATCTGTGGTACTCACCTTTATGGTTGTAGGATGAGCAATATTTGGAAGGGGATTGGTGCAATATATATGTTTTATAATGTGCAATCTGGGTAGAATTAAGTGCAATATGAGGGGGAGGAGGTGCTGTGGGTTCTCCTTTTCTGTGGGTGAGTGTGGGGGAAGGTAGGGGGGTCTTGTGTGAGGTTTATTGGATGTTTACTGAACGCTTTCGGATGATATGATGTATGCTTATGTTTTATGTATGCTTACTGTATGTTCACCAGGTGTGAGAATCGCCAGAGGCCTCACGACACAACATATTGCAATTTATTACCTTTTTTCCCAACTTCAAATTTTTCCCAATTTCAAATTATGTCCGCTAAAGGAAACTTTGTCAACATCTGTTTTATCTAAATAGATACATTTCTCTGTTTGTTCATCTCACTTCAATTTTATTGCTGCAAAATGTGATTGCCAAGCAGACAGGCTGCCCAACACATATGTAAAAATCAAGGGGGCAAGCCTGCCTCCTATGGCGTCATTTTATGCTACCCAAACCATCACCCCCCCGTTAGCATTCCACTGACTGCCATTCATTTTGGTGTCACTTTGACAGCCAATAACTTTACATCTGAAGCGTTTAAAGACTATTTGTCCATTGTTTATTTCTAAAGAAACACAACAATGTATAAAAGGCTCCATTACCTTGTACCTCACGTTATGGCTCCGTTTTTATAAAAATAGGTTAACGATTGTGTCATAACCACGCGACTTACTGTCACATAGTAGAGGAATTACCGGACAGTACAGGAGAAGCTTGCAGACAGTTTGGACTTACATTAGCTGTTTAAGTTTAAATGATAATGTTAACAAGCATTTTAGTTAGCAATAATTAGCCTGTGCCTATGTTATCTCCTCACATATACCTACGCTCTCCATCTCTGCAAGATTCAAAATGATTGAGATTTCTCTTGGCCCAGCTACCAGAAGACTTACAACTTGCAGACATGTTTTTCACGTCACATCTATGTCGGCAAGCTCAGTTTGCAGCTGCGCAGTAACGCTCAATAACGCTCAACCATCACCGGAAAAGTGCTTCTAATAGACTTCACTTGTCTCCGTCAAAAACAGCGGCCTCCCTTCGTCCATTTCTTATATGTCTATGGTAAAAATAGATTGATACTTGGCATCTGTGTATCAATACAGTATTGCGAAAGAAAATATCGCGATACTATGCTGTATCGCCCCCCCCTAATGTTTACCATGTTTGCGTAACATGCGTCACCATTCTGTGTTCTCTCGACTCCCCAAGACAAATTTCTCCTATCGGAGACAATAAAGGCTTGTCTTATCTGAACATAGTACATTCCCACCATTCATCTTTATATCCAACTAATGTAATTGAGGTGATTAATGTGTTTGGTCCGGCGTGTAATGAGGGTCAAGGATTTTGAAGTAAATCTAGATAGAACATTTTCCCACCATCTGTTGATCTGCGTTGTTGAATATATATATATATATATTAGGGCTGTCAGTTTAACGCGTTATTAACGGCGTTAACGCAAACCCATTTTAATGCCGGTAATTTTTTTAACGCACGAGTAACGCATAGAGAGAGCAACGGGATCTGTTAGTCCACTTCTTTAACTGTCTATGGCCACGCCATGTCCCGCCCTACGAAGCAGCTGATTGGTTTGGTTTAGGCATTTCACCGCGAGTAGTTAGGATAGTGGATTGGTCAGGGGATAGGACCTGAACTAATGGAGTTACGTTACCTTGGACGCCTGGCCAATAGTAGTGATTGAAGGGCGGGTCTTGTAATTTCGCAGACAGGAAACAGAACAGACACAAGCCGCAGCCGCCGCGGCCGGTTTGAGCCAAAGACAGTATGGTTTGAGCTTGCTAGCCGCGTAGCTTGTAGGCTCGTCACGGCGATTAGCTTCGGAGCGAGTAGTAACTCTACAGTCAGAGAGAGAAACAAAATGTCTCCTCTGTTCTTTCTGACCACGGTGGGAAACCTGGAGCAGGAAAACCCTTTCCTTGATTTTACGTTGGTTATGAAAGAGAACGAGAACCAGGAAATGAGTCACGGGAAACCAGTTGCTATGGCAACGGCTATGCCGCTGACGACGCTATGAGCCCATAGACAGTAGGACTAGCCACGCTCGCCTCAGGCATGAGGCAGTACTACCTGCAGTACTACCTGCAGTACTATCTGCAGTACTATCTGCAGGACTATCTGCAGTACTATCTGCAGTACTACCTGCAATGGAAAATCGAGGTAACAGCGTTACATTGTGTGACAGATTATTAGTTCCAAGTGTGAATGTTAGTGTGAAATTGAACATAACGTATATGACAATGTTGTTTTCAATAAAAAACATTGTCACAAAGCAAGCCAATCCACTTTTCCATGCTGATAAGAGAATTAAAATGAGAAAATATAATGGGACAAAAAGAAATCAAGGGACATTTAGAATAGATCAAAATGTGCGATTAATTGCGATTAATCGCGAGTTAACTATGACATTAATGCGATTAAATATTTTAATTGCTTGACAGCACTAGTATCTTTTGGTATGCATTTCAGAAAAAAAATGGTTAGGATTCAGGTGTAATTGCAAATAGTGATTAATCATGATTAATCCACTGAAAATTCTGATTAATTTGATTAAAAATTTTAATCATTTGACAGCCCTAATATATATATATATATATATATATATATATATATATATATATATATATATATATATATATATATAAAACGTGTTTTTCGCGACGTGTATATTGTGCCAGTTGATATCGCGAAGACGATAACAAAACGATGTGTTGTGCAGCCCTAACCTCTGCACAGCTGCAATATATGGCACATGGCAGCCGTGAGTCATTATGTGTGACGGCATTCTAAGTCTTTTGTGGCTTTTTTTTTCTCCAACATTTCATCCTACTGTATCCCTGGTGTTTAATATCTTGCTCTGTGTATAATTTCATCCATTTTTTTCTATGTTTCTTAGTTTTGTACGGAGCCATGTTTGCACTTTGGGTCATGAAAGTTATTTTTAGCAGCTCTCTTAAAGTGTAATTCCAGTGAAAATTGTAGTAGTCATATCCTCAGCACCGAAATGTCACACGAGATCTCACACGTCTATTGCCGGAAGGGACTACAGGCAGTCAGGTGTTCAGCCCATCAAAAACCAAAAAGTCGCTGGTCTGATTAGACTCCGCCATTTCAGTATCTATGTGATGATTCTTCCCTTGTCCTTGTCTACTCCGAGCCAACACCTGACTGCCTGTAGTCCCTTCCGGCAATAGACGTGCGAGATCTCGTGTGACATTTTGGTGCTGAGGATATGGCTGCTGAGACAGTTTGGTAAGTTTTCTTAACAGTATTCTGTGATAAACTCCGGGTTCTCTAGCTAGGTTGTTGGTGCTTCGTTTTATGTGTAGGGACCCTGAGCAAGTTACTGACGACGTTTGGTGCTGTTTTGAACAATATTACTGGTTAAAAAATGCGTTTGGCTTACGGCCCCTATCTCGATTTGCGATTTGGAGCTGTAGCATATGCTGGGCCAAGCTCTGTAGTGGTTGATCGACGAAAAATACTGTCTCCACGGGTTATTTGACGTGTTTTAATGCAGAAAAACACCTTTTGGTCAATTTTCGCTGGAATTACACTTGAAGTTCTTCCACACTGGAAGAAGTAGAAAGTCAAAGAGGCTCCCCCTGGAAGAGAGAGTTTGGCTAATAAAACACTTTAAAAACCTAATTCAAGCTCTTTTGGTTAAGGATGATTAAATACACACATCTTGAAATACGGTAGCCCATAAGGGACATACAGGCTATACTGCTTCGCATTTCGCGCTTTTCACTCAGTGGCACTGACTGTGACGTATGCCAGGGAGGGAGGGGGGAGAAGATTACTTGAGTCTCACTGCCGGCAGATTTGAAAGCCTGTTGCGTCTATTATCGAGGACATGTAACTCAGTCGCTGAGGAAATTAAAACGGCAACAGAAAATGAAATTCAGTTGGTTGTCATATACAATTTCACCGCTAGATGGGAGAAGTTCTTACACAATGTAGCTTTAAAGAAGCCGTTGATTCTTCCAAAATTAAATTAACAAAAAAGAAACTCAGTACCATTAGAAAAGAAAAAAAAAGGTTGCTGTAGTCATAACATTACTGCTATAAAGCATTACAGACATTATTTTAGTATATTGTTATGTGCTCATAATTCCTAATTGGGCACTCTAATAAAGGCTTGTGTAAGCAGTGTACTTGACTGTTTTCTGCAGATATACGTATTTTCTGTGCATCAACCCTCCTGTTGATGCACACAAATTTTACCCGTTTTGAAAGTTTCAGCATCAGAATCTTTTTTTTTTCAAGTAAATTGCCCAAAAACAACATGAATGGTTCCATACCACGTGCTTTGCAAGTACAATTAAGGATCTCTACTTTCTTTGAATTTTGGATGTTTTATTATTATTTGAAAAAAAAACAGTATCCTGACTAAACTTTGACAGTGAGTGATTTTCCACTCAATCGTAAATATCTGTCAAAATCAGAATTTCAGCTTTTTTCAACAAAAAGAAAATGAGGTAGGCTTTAATTTCATATACATGAGGTTTATTGACCATGAATTCCCCCCCCCCCAAAGTGTAAAACTAGAGGCAATAAGTTCATCTGGTGCTAGTGGGGAAAAAAAGCAGAAAAAAAGCGTAAAAAAACAAAAAAAATAATTTAAAAAAGGATCTAAATAAGGGTAAATTTTCCCAGGAGAATAACAAGTTGCATGGTCGACGGGCAGACAACACAGGGGTTAACGTCGCTGTCAGATCCACCTGCCACGTTTTTTTAAAGCTACTGTCCATCATTTAGATTAGAGACGTCCTGATTTAACCCTGGCTTTGTCTTCCCGTCGACCATGAAATTGTTGTCCTTCTGGGTCTAAACTGAATGTTTTGCGTTTTCTTCTGACATTTTTGTTGCTTTTTTCGATGCTTTCAAAGCTTTTTTTTAAAAACTCTTTTGTCACATATTTCAACTCTTTTTTATTCATGGTCAATAAATCTAATTTATATGACATTATACCTAATTTATACCTAACACACACACACACACACACACACCCCTATAGTAAGCCCCCTGTGCATGCCCTCTCGTCCCAATGTGTGTTTCCCAAAAGACAGAATTGAGTAAAACTGTCAAATCCCAGACACGCAGTGGTGTTCTGGGCCTGTTGGTGTAAAGCTGTAGACACACACACACACACACACACACACACACACACACACACACACACACACACACACACACACACACACACACACACACACACACACACACACACACACACACACACACATATACACACTCTAACACACACACACTCTCTCTCTCTCTCTCTCTCTCTCTCTCTCTCTCTCTCACACACACACACACACACACACTCTCACACACATATACACACTCTAACACACACACATACACACACTCTCACACACACATATACATACACTCTCTCTCTCTCTCTCTCTCTCTCTCTCACACACACACACACACACACACACACACACACACAGAGACACACACAGACACATCAGCCCAGAGTGCCGAGGTAAGCGGGTATTTGACAGTAGACCTTCAGGGAGACGGAAGAGCTTTTGCTGTCCAGAGGAATGGAGAGCGGAGGGGGGGGGGGGGGGGGGGATGACAAAGGAGCAGGAAGTGAAGGAATGAAGGTTGTAGCTTGTACAGCTACGACAAGCAGAGTGGCACTGACTGAGAAAATAATGTTGGAGAACAGTTGCTCAATATTAATCACATTTTAAAGTTTTAGAATTCTAGCTTTTTAATGTCTGGAGTCTGAAAGGTGTTGCGATATTTATCATGTTGTTTTTCCAATACTCTTTTCTCTTGTCATACCTCTGTTTCCTGCCCTGCATAACATCACGTGACCTGCATGTTCTTGGACTAGCAGAGGGAAAGCAGAGCACCCAGAGGAAACCTGTCCCTGTCAGGAATCAGGGGTGGAGTGGGGATGCTTGTCAATCAAAACAAAATGTTGGTGCTTGTGATGGGGACTGTAATTAAAACCACAAATAAAAACTTGTTTGCTAAAAACCTTTCCATATTTGGTAAAAACAATTTGTTAAAACAAAATCCCAGCTGAAAGATGCTGAAGCAGTGAAATACCATCTCTCATAGTCCACAGAACGGACATTTGTCCTCAACAGCAGCATTTATGATGGACACAAAATAGTTTACTGCAATAATCCCATGAAGGATCCTCCACTGCAAGTCTTCATGTCTTTTGGACAGTGGAGGTTTGTAGATGGACCTCCATGCAGGTCTAAATCCTGGATCCAGACCAAGGTGACTCCTCCATGCAGTGTCAGTCCGTCCATTCAGCTTGGTCTTGTTCAGTGTTTTCACCATTAGACTGTAAAGAGCTTTTCCTGAGGCATTCTCCAGAGAGACGGCCTGCACTGGCTCCAGCAGAGGGCCACCACAGGCTTCATAATCCGGGAACAAACCAAGGGAAGGATAAGGGTCGTTCGGCAGCAGTGACCCATTACTGAAGGTATCTAGGAGGGAACATTCATGTCAAGTCAGCTTATGTCTCCAGTACTCCAGAATTTATCCGGTGACCGGGACCAACCTGAGACCGAGTCGAGCAGCCAGACGGAAGGGTTTGTCCAGCCGAGGCCCAGCTAGCTGACCCAGAGTGGAAATCCCTGCAGTTTCCAGCACCCTGGACAGAGCTGCTCCTCCCCAGCTACAATAGTCCAGCAACGTCCCAAAAAGCACAGGTTCCTGCAGGAGCCAATGCACAGAGTCCGCCTGCTCCGCTCTCTGTCTCCTCAGTAGGTTCCACACGATAAAAACACTCCTATAAAAACCCGGAAGAGACAACTTGCTCATGTTGTTGGTGTCCATTAAAATGTTTTAATACAGGCAAATACAGGTACTTGGAACGATTGTGGAGCAGCTTAACTAATCAAAATAATTTATGATTTATTTAAAACAATATATCAGCTAAAACAGCTCAACCCATATGTTTAAACATATAGTGAAGTAATCAATGGTAGAAATAAATAGCTAAAAAATAGGCCTATTGAATTAACAGTTCAAATGATTAGCTAAAAGTAATGGATGACTGTTGAAACATTAACCACATTTCAAGTAGTAGGCCTAGCTGGTAGAATTTCTGACCAACCTAAATGTTTACAGTTCAATTGCATGAAAATGTAAGAATATTTACTTTAATATGATAAATAATGTTAACACATTGGGAATTGATAGGGCGGGTATGTGAGTTAATATTACAGGGCTGTGGGGGAACCTCAGACCAGAAAGGTTGGAAAGCACTGATCTACAGTATTTCATATTATTGACCGACCGCTATATTACAGACATGCCTTAATAGTTGTGTTAATCACAATACCGCTGTGTTGTTTGAATTACAATAACATATCTCCGTGTGTGACTAACGTCATCCTTCACAGGCAATCTAACATTAGCCCAGTCTATGCATCCAACATGTCATCCAAACACACTTAAAATGTCACAATACAGCCACTTGTAAGACGTTTGTAATACTGGTTACATAGTTATCGTGTTTTATTAACCTTAATTCTGTTTGCCATGGCTATATTTTATTGGCTTGCAAAGTAGCTATCTAGCTAACGCTAATGCTAACATTAGCTAATTAATGTCAAAAAGCAGTAGCTAACTAGCTAATGTTACTGCCAAGATATTGTTTCATTTTAAATACATTTAAAATATAAATAGGGATATGCTATGCACAGTGCAAACACATGACAACACATGACAACACTTGATGAGTCTTACACCACCTGAAACCATGTCTTGGCAGTAGTTAGCTAACATTTCTGCTTTTTGAGATAAATTAGCGTTAGCAACGGATAGCTCCTTCGCTAGCTAATACATCAACAGAATTCAGGTTAATAAAACACGGTAATGTAACCAAAGTATTAAAAACCACTTACATGTGGATATAGTTTGACAGGCCTACTGCTGTTCAGTCTTGCATTGCATTGCAAGACCTAACTTAGCTACAGTGCTGCGAGGCCTGTTCAGATGACATGTTGGCTGCTGTGTGCTAAATTAGCTAGATTGCTTGTGAAGGATGAGTCAAACTAATGTTAGTCACACAAGGAGATATGAGTCAAACAAAACAACGTCATTATTGTACACACAAATATTAAGATCTTTCTGTGATACAAGTCAATAATACAAAATACTGACCAAAATGTGTTTTAATCCAGTAACGTTAGTCGAACAGCTCCACTGTAGTCAGTATTTGCAGTAGGTGTTGACTGAAAAAGACGGTTGCTCCTAGATTTTTGTTTCCTGCTACTTGAAATCTAATTGGAGACGAACAGCCAATCAGAATTGACCTTTGATTCTCTGATTAGTTGGTTTTGTGGCACACTTGTAACGCTGTGAAAATTTGAGCGAGCGTGTCTAGAGTTGAGCGCGCAGAGTGAAGAGGTTGAAGCGAGGGAGCGCAGCAGTGTCTACCTGTGCGCAGATAAAAAAGACATGCAAATACATTTATTGAGCATAGAATAGGATTTTGTTTGCTCAAACGAAATAAGTTTTTGCGAATGTTCATTTCTGTTCAAAATGCAATGTAATGTGCTTGCACAAATATAGTTCTCTGTGCTCAAAACATACAATTACTCGCTCAGGAATGAGACACATGTATAACGCCATATCTATTGAGTCGACCTTTTACACCCTCCGAAACAATGTCCAATTCTTTCATGTATAGGTATCATCCCCCAGGAAAACTCAGAGGTACTTCAGTCCTCCTTTTTTCCAGACTAAAGCACCTGGTAGACTGAGCTGATCCCCCAAACCTTCTCCCACCATCACAGCCTCGCTCTTCCCCCAGTTCAGTCTCACAGATGAAATGAAACCAAAATCTTTCACATTATTTTTTAAAACACCAATATCTCTTTGTGAGTTTACCAAAACAATGAAATCATCTGCATATACAGAAAACATAAAAGAGACAATACACTGAGGGAAACGCATACCATTCAAATTATTTCTTAATTTGTGGAGCAGAGGCTCGATGGATAACAAATATTCCAGCCTCACCCCCCTCATAACGCTGAAGGAAGCACCCAGCCCGCCATTTATCTTAAGAACACTCACAATGTCACTGTAGAGAACCTTGATCATGGCTATAAAGCCAGGGTTGAACCCAAAAGCAGCCAGAGTCTGCTACAAGTACTGATGTGAAACCTGGTCAAAAGCCTTCTTCTGGTCTATGGAAATAAGACCAGTTTCAACAGCCAATGAGAGAGAGAGAGAGAGAGAGAGAGAGAGAGAGAGAGAGAGAGAGAGAGAGAGAGAGAGAGAGAGAGAGAGAGAGAGAGAGAGAGAGAGAGAGAGAGAGAGAGAGAGAGAGAGCGCTTCAGTACACTAAAGCAAAGTGGCAAACAATGAGTTGCTGCTCTGGTGTTTTGATGAAAGCACGACTCAAGGAGAGAGGGTGTGTGCATGTCAACTGGCACACACGTGTGTGTGTGTGTGTGTATGTGTCAGGCGGCTGTCTCCTCCACCTGTGTCCTAAATACTAATGAGAATACTAATACTAATGAGAAGCTGAATGCTGGCTCTGTCTGGGTTGTTGTGTTTGTTGCTAATAATGTTGTTTGCTGGTTCTTAGCAACATGAACTGAACCAGGAGCCAGTGACTCCATGGTGATTTCTAACGTCTTCATTATTACAACCACACAATTTATCGGAATTGACAGTTGTGTTGAATTAAGTGAACAGCCGGCTATTGCTATCATCATATTGTGTTTAATGTCTTTATCTTGGGTTTAATTTCTTTCTTTCTTTCTTTCTTTCTTTCTTTCTTTCTTTCTTTCTTTCTTTCTTTCTTTCTTTCTTAGTTTTGTATGAAGCCATGTTTACAGTTTAGTTTCAGGAGCTCTAAATTCTGCCACAGTGGAAGACGTAGAAAAGCAAAGAGGCCCTTGGGAGAGAGAGTTTCATTAACAAAACACGCTTTACAAACCTAATTCAAGCTATTTTGGTTAAGGATGATCAAATGCACACAAAAAAGTGTTCTTAAGTTTGAGTCGATTTTTTTTTTGAGCTATAATGTTTTAAAGGAGCCTTTGATTCTTCCGAATTAAAAAAAAAAGTAAAGAAATCAACTAAGGACGGTTTAAAAGAAAACAACGAGTTGCTGTAGTCATAACATTTCATACATTATTTTATAGGGCTGGGTACTGAATTCAATACTTTTTAGGCACCGACCGAAGTGCCTCTAAAGTACTGAGTATCAAAAAATGCCTCGTCATTAATACGCAATTTCAATACGGAAATAAGGAGTAAATCTCATCAGTGAGCCAATCAGCATGCTTCTACCAAGATCTAATAATGCTGCTGATTGGCTGTTTAACATTACACATTGCAGAGGCAAAAATACAAAAAGATTTGTGCCATAATGTGTAATATTGTAATTTCTTTTTGTTTTATAGAAATTTTCTAGAAAAAAAATATCGTTTAGGAACCGGTATCGAAGTCAGGGTATTGGTACCGGTATCTATAACATTTTTGAATGATACCAAAGCCCTACTCTTTTATTATATTTTTAGATTATTTGCTCATGATTCATAAATGGGCAGTGAGACACAGCTGGGATTGATTCAAGATTTGAACTGAACAGTCTATGTGATGATTCTATGGATAATATAATAGTGACGTCTACATTTCTTAAAAAAGTTCTTTATAGTATAACAAATTATTTAGCTTTGGGACAAGCGTAAGAAAACACTTGTTGTGTTGCAGTATTGGAGCACAGTAAGCAGCGCTCTAGTGTGGCTGTAAAACTGTAAACCACCATTGAATCAAAATAAAATGTCCTCTTATTTGTGAAAATAGGCATGTGACCCGTTTCAACTCCAACCCTAAAAGAATCAGAATCGATAAGAACCAGAATCGAAAGGAATAATCGGAGTTGGAATCAGAATTGTTAAAATCCAAACGATGCCCAACCCTACTCACAAGTGCGTTTCCTAAATTAGCACCCTTATTGGTGGCAGGAAACAGCAGTTTTTCCGTCCTGTAACGGCCGTGGTTTTTAACCCTTAGAGAACGGAGATCTCGCGGACCTCTAGCGGCCGTCCATCATTCTTTACATGATCCTGTTGAAATCGAGGATTCTTTTTTTTTTTTGCAACAGAAAGCTAAGGCTTCTGTCTTTTGCTGCATTACGTTGTATGCTCGCGATGACGTCATCACGTTACGTGACATCCACTACAACCACTACCGGTGGAGCGTATTTCCCCGTAATGGTCCGAAGTAGATCGTTGTTTACCTGATCTTGTATAAAATATGTAAAATAATTGCATTGAGCAGAAACACATGCATGGAAATACACAAGAGCATACACACACACACACACACACACACACACACACACACACACACACACACACACACACACACACACACACACACACACACACGGTAGATGGGACTTACACAAGGATTTTTAGGCAGGGAATGGAGGAACATGCTTTTAACCAGAGTAGAAACAGCAGCAGAAACCTCTACAGTGAGAAAGAGAGAGAGACACTCCATCCTATTCTATCATCTCTGTCTTTTAAATGAACCTCATAGCTCTTCTTTTTCTCTTTCTATTTGCCATCTAACCTCGCAGCGTTGTGCGAGACTTTTATCCCCAAAGACTTTATGGGTTCATAAACTCCGTCCCATCATGTCAAACCCACATACACACACAAACACAGGTCCAAGCTGCAAATCTCTGCGTCTTTATGGAGCTATCCATCGCTCTGTCCAAAGCCGAGACTCTCCGTCTCCGTGAGGAATGCAGGGGAAGTTAACTTTCAGTGGGTGGAGGTGGGAGCGAGGTTAGTCAAATTGCTGTGTTGTTACGATTCTCTACTTCAGCGAGCATTACACTCAGTGGTGAAAGTGTAGGCCTACTCCTGTTTAATTTCAGCAGCAGAGGAGCAGTGAGCAGAAAACATACATTTATATTTTCAAGTGAAAGTTTCTGTATGTGTGTGAGAAGTGAAAGAGTGACATTTACTGCCAGTTGTTGATATAGATCCATATCCGCTGCCATCTAAATGTCACATCTACCATTTATCTTATCATAGAAAACACTTGCTTTGCAGTCCTTTAAATCTGGCAATGCAGTGATGAATGAAACTTCAGTCATTTGTCACCACAATTCAGTTCCAGTTTTAGTTTTTTTTAATTCCATATTTCTCTGTAACTTACACTGGTTTAAAGCAGTGTATTTCTCAGTATAGCTATGTTCAAAAGATTCAAAAGATTGTGGCGTCCGGCTACTTTTGCGTGCAGATACTCAAGTGAAGATAATTACCTCTTCTGAGGAGTCCATCATGTTTTTTTTAATCCTCCGTGTTCTCCTTGGCTACTAGAAACTGTGTGGAGGAGGTGTGGGGGGGGCTGTGCGCGATCACAGAAGGCTTGTATCATGTGGACGAGACGACAGTTTTGTTGTCATTACTTAGAATTCCTCATGGGGCCGACGGAAACTACGCATTTTACATGAATTCAACCTATTATTAGCAAATATAAATGCTGCTGCCCACTGCTTACTGGCCTATAGGTAAGGTAGTCACTAAGGTAGCCATCCACAGAGTCACTGTGCCACATGTATGTTTAACATTAAATGATGATTCTGCAAACCCAGGATTCCAGTTTTTTTCATCAACATTTTTCTTCCGGCGCTACCGGCGTGTGGTGCTGTTGGTCGCCCAGAGAAAGCACAGTTGGATTGAGATATAAGATTCTAGCCTTTGTATAAAATTAGAACATCACAAGAACAGCAGCTAGTCTTTTTACTAGTCAGAACAAGAAAGAGCTTCACCGTCTCCAGGCTGTTCTAAACTCTGCTGCAAAAGGCTGTAAACTCACACATGCAAGAGAGCTCACATCACACCTTTTTTTAGCATCACTTCACTTGTTACTTCACTAGTTTATTTTTTAGAATTCATTTGAAAGTTCTGGTCCTTACTTTTAGAGCCTTTTGGAGCTCACAGACAAGCTACTTCTTAGATATCTGACTTGATACGGCATCACACTCCTACCCGGAGTTTGAGGTCATCAGATCAGTATGTGGTTCTCCGAAAATCATTTTAATTTGGGTGGACTGGCCCTTTAACTATATGTGTGACGTAGTTTACTATGTATCAATCATGTCAGGGCACAGCATGTGTTTCCCCAAAACATTGAGCCATTTTCAGATGTTGTTTGCAACATAAGATAGTTGTCGTGTGTGTGTGTGTGTGTGTGTGTGTGCGCCCGTGTGCATGTGTGTGCATGCATGTGTTTTGCAGCATCCATTAAACCACCAAAAAACAAGAAGAACTAGAACAGGCCAGAGGCTCTCTCTCTCTCTCTCTCTCTCTCTCTCTCTCTCTCTCTCTCTCTCTCTTTGTTTCTATCGTTTGCTCTCGCTCTCTCTCTCTCTGTGACGCTTTGTGTTCTATATGCTCGCTCTGTCTCTGTCTCCCTTCATTCGTCCATCCATCCGCTCCGTACATCAACCCGCCCCGCCCCTACCCCCCACCCCACCCTGCAAGCTATTTCCAGGAGAGTGACACAAGACAAAAGTGTCTTGCTGAGTTCATGTATTTTTAGTGCACACACACACACACACACACAGTCAATTACAGTGCTGTAATGGGTCTTATGACAAGACTTTCTGTTAGCTTGACACAATTTCACCTCTAAACTCTAAAGCTCAAGTGCTGTGGGATTTTATTTGACAGTATGATGAAATACTGGACATATTGCACATATTGTGTATACACTTTACAGAAATTAGTTTTCCTTTTGTAGGTTGCAACACACAATGTATTTTTATATTTAATTTATTTCTTTCAATTAAAATAAAGAAACCAAAATACCAGAAACATAACAATGATCAGTTGTCATCTATGCAAACACACTTTAGAACCTGCTGGTCCATTTTGATTTTGGAGTGGATCTTCTAGTCTTATTTGAGTAGACAGACCCACACCTCCACACACACAGTCCTCATGGTAATTACAAACTGACGTCCATCAGCAGAGAATAGCAGTGTAGCTCGTGGTCAGGGCCTTCAGATGAGATTATGTCGTGAAGCATCACAAATTATATTTTATTCATTTAAGGTGTTTTTAGCTGTCAAGGAAAAGCCACACACACAAAGATGGCTTGCCCTAGTTGAAGAAAACGGTACAAAGTTCAAGTTCACGATACGAGAGAAATATGCGATATGCTGTAACTGTGTTGAATATCACGATAATGATACTGTATTACTTACGATAAATAAACAGATTTAAGTGTAACCAGTTTTGCATTACTGCTTTGTTTTCACTATTTATTGCACCAGTTGATATTGTGATGAAGATAAAAAAAAATTATACTTTGTGCCGCCCTAGTTCACAGTGATTGACCCCACTGACTACACTCAGTCTCAAAATCAGGGTAGATTATTTCCACCCCAAAAAAAGATGCATCTGAATGCATCTCCACCCATCCCATAAGAACATTCATATTCCAATTATGACAAACCTGAATAAGATAGATGGAAAATAGTTATTTTAATACTGAAGCATGTTTACAACTCATACCATTTACTGTTTGTTTTCACCCGCTGTTTGAGCCTTGTTTGCATGGTAATAATATTTGGTGGTTTATGTATAACTGGGATATGAAAATTCAAATGTAAACAGATTAGCCTGTGCAAGACTTTAGCGGAATATGAGGTTTTCTCTGTGGGAAACACAGTACAATACATCCTACTGATGTTCCAGAGGGCTTTGTTGCTAATATTAAGTAATGCCGACCTTACACCAAACAACTTGTCAAGTGATTCCACTGTCGCAGACAAATTTCCAATATCGGAATGAAATCCTGAGAGTCCTGCTAGAGTTGGGGTGCGCTCCCATCGTCTCAATCGTTTGGTGTAAGGTATAAAACTTAGACCCAGTCAGTCTTTTTCCCGTTTTGACGTTCCGACAAAACCAAACGTGTTTGATTTTATCCTAAGTCTTGGTAGTGAAGGTAAATGATGTGAACATTGTCAACAATGGGAACAGTAAACGCCAGAGCCAGTGTTGTTTACGGTTGCTATGGCGCTAAAGAGGGAAAGTTTGCCAATTTTCGACCCTTCTGTACGGCAGAACAGAGAATCAGCAAACCTTCCCTTAAAGTTACCAGCTAACGCTAGTGGTAGCTAGCTAGCTTGGTTAAATCTTTCAAAACAAATCTAGTTGTAGTCTTGCAATGTGTGACCCTGCAAGATCCCCAGTCTTTACATATGATTTAACGTTAGATGTGAGATGATTTTCTTTAGATGTGAGATGGTTTTAGACTTTAGTCTTTTCAAAGTCTGTTCAAAGTCTAAAGGACTTAGACTCTAGAGGACTAAAGTGGGCTCTGGTTGCATGCTAGCAGCTTTTTCAGACTTTAAACATGCAAGTCATTGTTTCCTAAGCACCCCCTCCCCTAGTTATGTCGTCCTGCCTGTCGAGCTTTACGTTCTCACATAGCACATATACAGTTCATATAACGTGGTGGATGTAGTGGTGGATTTACCACTTAAAATGCATAGTCATTTATGCCACAATTGTTTACACAGGCTTCTCAATTGTAGCTAACATTGATTTTTTCCATCTTCCTTAAAGAGTAAGATCCTTTTTTTAAACGTAAAACATCCACAAAATTGCGTTTGCTAAAGCCACCAGACTTCACGTAAATAAACAGTTTTTTTTAACATCGTAAAATACACTTAATTCAAAGTTGAGAGAAACAAAATAAAACTATGAAAATCTGTTGTGGGTCCTTTTTCCACTTTTGGAAATATCACAACCCTAGTTCTATTTGAAATAAACACATATTTTACCGATTTACATTTGAAAATATGTTGGCTCTATACACGCTAAAAGTATTGTTTTTTTTAAATGGAGTCTTGTGGCTTTAGCTCTAGTGACCTCAGAGCTGTTTCTGGTTAAACAGTAAGGTCCTAAAGAGGTTTTAAAAAGGCCTATCTCTGACACTTAGAATAATAATCTAAGCCTTTCAGTGGCAAAAACAGAACTTTTAGTGGATCAAATTAACGATGCACATTTGCCCCATAGGGTCACATTGCAACTCTGTCTGCGGCTGCTGGGTCACAGCGTTCTCGTTTAATACTGGACCAATTTCAAAGATTTTTGTTCCCATCAGTCACTTACACACAAATACATAAGAAAATAGGTTAAAAGGTAAAAAAAAAAAAAAAAACGAAATTGCCCTTTAACCTCACAAAATGTTGCTATCTTATGGCATTAACACTGGATTAGGTTGTAGGTAGTAAGATAGTTACCTTAGCATGCTAATGTTGTCATTTTATGTTAGAGCAGCTAAACACAGTGTTTAATCCAGGCTTTTTCCTTTTGCCTTGTTTTTGGAAAGGCTTAAAAAAGACACCGTCCACCAAACTATTTAAATGGCGAGTATTTAGTATTTACAAATCCAAAGTTTGTCAGGTTTGCCGTGCCTAGTTACAATTGCTAAGCTATGATTGAAACAATTGCTTTCAGGGGTTAAGCAAAGGTCAATTATGATGGAAAAAAATATGAGATATACATATACCCTTTATAAACCCTGCACAACCACATCAGCAGCAATCTGAAGCCCAAATGTTACCTGGCTGTTGGGGCCGTCAGATTGGATTATACACCGAGGCTTTATACCTGATGTTTTATTCACGAAAGGTGTTTTTGGCTGTCAGGGAAAACCAGCCAGGGAGGAGGGCACACACATCTGCGTGCCTACACTTAGAACCACAAAGGTAGAGATGCTCTTACCCTTATCAAATTATTAGCGGCCACACAGACAGAGTACAAGCTGTTCTTTCACAAATGATTTAATATGCAAGCAGAGAGCAGACCCCCGAATAGAGCAAGTAAAAAAAAAAAAAGTTGCAGATGCCAGACACAAGTTGAAAGAAGCAAACACACATACACAGACTGTGAAAGCACAGATGTATGGTCAAGTAGCAACATCACGTGTTGTGAATACCGACAAACAAAGCTTTTTTAAGTCCTGGGTCTGTATTTAGCAATGATGTCAGAGTAGGAAGTCAGTCCTAACTGATCCAAGAATGGTCTTTCTTTAAGAACTAGGAAATCAAGTGTTTTATCAACTCTCTTAATGCGTCATATACAACTGAATCATAACTGTCAGTACAACTACTACTAGTAGTTTTTAATTTACAGTTCAGCCCACTCTCCCCGATGAGTAATCAGTGTCCTTGCTGAAAGTTAATGAAGCAAATATCTCTGAAAGCCTGCTCTGAGGAAGGAGCATTATTCCTATCTTTCTAGTAAACTGGGAGTCATTGTGAGAAAGCTTGATACATTTGAGCCCTAATTTCTTCCATATGAAGCCTCCCATCTTCAGTGGTAGAATGTAACTAAGTACGTTTTCTCCAGTGCTGTGCGATATTGGGGTACTTGTACTTCACCTTTATAGTCTACTTTTATCTTTTTTTATGCTATACTTCCACTCTACCACTCCACACTACTGCAAATATTGTACTTTTTACTTCATGACATGTATCGGAGTCATTAGTAACTAGTTACTTTTTTAAATTTTCCTACAAACTACTTCATCAGCTTTTATAGGCAGGGTTGGTAATGTTGAAGAGCTAGCAAGATTTGAAAGTAGCATCTAGTCGTGGCTCCATCTAACCCCTCCCCCTGCCCTCGGGGCTCCGCCCACACACAGACGTGCACAAGTTGCTTCAGAGCAGAGTGGAGAAAAGACTAGGGTTGGGTACCAGGGCATTCCAACAACGGGACACACAACAGTATGCAGCTAAATACACAAACTAGTTGCACTATGGCCACTGCCCATCCCAGCAGCATTCTGTTTAAATCATCACTTTGCAAATGCACATACACACATTCTGTTTTGAATATGTTAGGTTGTTTTCTCCATCAAAGCCACACCTTATTAAAATCCATCAGTGTTGTTCTTTTCCTCGGGCAAATTGCCTCAGCAGCCCTCGGCTAATGGATTAGTTTTAGAAAAGTGTGTGTGTTTTTTGTCGAGGCGTAAATGCCTCCAGACATACCAGCCAATGCATGTATTCAAATGTGGCCTTTGGGTTTGAGTTATAGTGCTCAAACCATGTCTTGCCATGAGCTCTATGGCTAAGAAAAAGAGAAAACTGTGTAGAGAATGTAAATTTAAAACATGTATGTATGCAGACTAGTTTGGGGTCTCTGGGCAGATCCCCCCCTAAGGTTGAGTTGGATCACGTGTCTGAAATTTATTAGCCTGATTATTTTCCCGGGATTGATTTATGGTTGCTTTCACATAAAGCCTTCAACCCTGATGGTGAGTTTGAATTCGCAGAGCTTCATGGGAGTTTTAGTCGGGGGCTTTGCTTGGATTGGCAGCCTCGAGTCTTGCTCAAAGGCACGCCTGTGAACCAGTGTGTAACTGAGGAAATAGCTTGCCGAGTGTCTTCATTCGTGTGTGTGTGTGTGTGTGTGTGTGTGTGTGGTGTGTGTGTGTGTGTGTGTGTTGTGAGAGAAATCCTGAGCATTGCTGTTGAGCCACTAATTTTGTTGGCCTGTTTATGTCAGTGCATCAGCGATTAGTTTCAGTGGCGTGCAAACCTCGCCCGCAATGATTAGCATCGCCAATCTCTGAGCTTGTTTAGGAACATCGGGCTCCCTTTGCTGTTTTTAATTTCTTGCTTCCTCATCTGTCTCTCCTCCTCCTCTTCCTCCTCCTCCTCCTCCTCCTCCTCCTCTATGTCCCTCTTTGAATCCGCTGGTGTCCAACTCAAATCGCTTGGTTTGTTTAGATAATCGGATCATTTAGCTGTTTTAATTTCAAAACCTCAAAATGAATTTATAGACTTCTCTCTCTCTCTCTCTTCCTTTCTTCTATCCGTGACGCTCTCCTTCCCTCTGGGTCTTCATTTCCTCCCTCTCCCTCTATCCCTGTGTTTTCTTCTCAATTTTCTGAGCTTATTTACGTAATCAACACATTTAGCTGGTTTTCTATTTTAACAGCCTTTGGAGACTCTTTCTTTCATTCTCACATGACTCACAGCTTTGTATCTGTTCTGTGTTCCTCTATTTCTGTCTCTCTCTCTCTGCCATGTTGAACTACCCACTAAATGTTCTACATCTTTACGACAGTCTGTTTAGCCTTGATAACGTCTGATTATATATACATTATATACGTAACACTCATCTCTGATGTCTCTGATGTGCTTTTGCAGCATCTGGGGGCAGTAAAACATGCTATTCAACGTTAGGATTACTCCACATGCAGGGACGACTGCAAAACAAGAAATCCTACTCACAGTCACAGTTCTGATACTTTGATGTGATTTTACTTGACTATAACAAAACAGACAGGTGTAAAACTTAAACCAAGCTAGTGCTAGACTGATAATTTCAAAGAGCCCCTATTAAACTCCTTTTCAGTATCATATTTGTACTCTTGGGTTCTCCTAGAATAGGTTGACATGCTTTGATGTTCAAAAAACAGCTACAGCTCCTCTGCCTGAAACTCTGGTCTGAACTCTTGGCCCGCCTGCCTGAAACACCCAGTCTGTTCTGATTGGTCAGCTGGCCCACTCTGTTGTGATTCAACCAAATTCAAACAAGCCACTGGGCAGGCTGTGCTTGCTCAGGCAGCACATATGGAAAACTGGGCTTGCTTTCTCAATCAGTGACATCACTAGTTGAGGAATTTCAAACAGGAATGTTGGCGAGGCGTTTGAGAATAAGTGCTGTCTGTGGGAGAGAAAACTCCATTTGGAGTGAAATGTGTTTTTTTCGTATTTCATACATCTATTACATATACAAGAAACTATATAACACACTAAAATATGGGGCGGCTGTGGCTCAGTGGTAGAGGGGTTGCCTGCCAATCGAAAGGTTGGTGGTTCCATTTCTGGCCCTGCAGTCCCATGTTGAAGTGTCCTTGGACAAGACACTGAATGGTTCCTGTACTATGTAAAAGCGCTTTTAGTAGTCATTAAGACTAGAAAAGTGCTACATAAATATAGCCATTTACATTACATTTAAACAAAAACATTAAAAGGGCTCTGTAAAACAAGTCTCTCCTTCCTTCTTCCTCTAGCTTCACCTGCATTGTTGCACTACATAGGCTTTTGCTTTTGTTTCCATCAGTGTCTTTTAGTCAATATGTCGACCAGTACATTCAAATCAGCACATAGATAATAATAATATTAATAATAATAATAATAATAATAATATTAATAATAATAATAATAATAATAATAAAGGTAATGATCATTTCAATTCATTTAAAAAACTCACTACTTAAAATATAAAATCATGTCTATTCTGTTAGGATTGTGTGTCATCATAAACAGCAGGAATCCTGCCCCTAAGTACCATGGACAGCTCCTGTATTTCTTGCAGTCCCAGAATCAGAACCTTGGACAGCTACAGCTGCGACACATTTTGGTACAGAATGCTCGCCAAATTCACCTGGAATGTACAGGAAAGAGAGGATGCTGTTTACTTCATGCATTTTAACAACAAGAGAGTCCTCTGACTATGTTATTTTGTATGCTTACTTCCTGTCTGCACAAGAAATGGAATGCTTTGCATTGTGTAGATTGATATCTGCTGCTTGTGAACACATTGTGCCTACCTGTTAGCAAATATCTGACCAGTTTTAGAATGTAACGTACAGCGTGAATAACTGACAGAACTGGCTGTTTCCTATCTTTACTAGCATTATGTTTAAGGGTGCTGCTAGAAAACATCTCAAAGATATTCCTAATGTCAGGACAAATACTGAGTGGTTGTTGGACTTTTTATAGTGTTTATTATTAATTATTAATGTCTATGCAAAAACTGACAAAAAGGAGGTCAAATTGGACTGAAGAGGATACACATAAAGAAAACATTACGAAGCAAGTGTAATGTGAAGGTATACGAATGAATGATAAACAGACAGATAAACTTCACCATAGGGCTGCACGATTTTGAGAAAAAACCTAATTGCGGTTTTTCTGACAAATATTGCGATTGCGATGCGATTTTCGATTTTTGCGTTCAATACTTTTAAGTGCATAAAACCTAAAATTATGAATAAAATATGTTGTTACTTTTACGACACAGAGGGTTAAATAAACTACATACATAGTTATTGAGGTAATGAGATTGTTTCATGCTTCGTGATTATTAAATACCTGAACCTAAATACCAAAGAATAAGACATAATGGAAATGAACTTAACCACTTGGTCATTTATTTTTAAATTTAACAATCTTAAACACTGAAAAATAGAAAATGAATTCTTATTAGATTTAGATTTACAATTAGAAAAACAAAATAATTCTGTAGTCCACTGCCATTTACTGAACATGAAACTTATATATTGTTATATTGCACAGTGCACAAATTTTAAAATAAATGACGGCATGTCGACATATTTTACATTTAGCACTCTTTTGCTCCACGTCGTTCTTCGCGAATCCAAAATAAGTCCAAACAGCTGAAGTACCACCCTTCTTGTTAACCAAGTGCTCCCCCGCTTCCTCTCCCGTCACCGAAGAAGTGCCTTCGGCTATTTCTGCGCAGTTACAAGCTTTTTCTGGCACAATTCGATGTAAACGCTTTTATATACTGTCTATGGGTAAACGTTGTGTGTTAGCTGCTTTTCTGCTGACAGAAAGCCGATGCACTGCATACAACCTTGTTTTTCCATTGCCATTTCTAATTGGCCAGCAAGCCAGGAACGCGAGATTCGACCATTTTGATTGGCTAATAGGTTTGTCACTCAAATGTCCGAGGCGGGGGAAAAAACCTCAGACTCCTGAGGTTAGGTTATTGCGGGAGTTAAAACCTCAATATCGATGCGATAAAGGTTAATCGTGAAGCCCTACTTCACCATCTCTTTAGTTAAGATAAGTCACTGTTAAAGGAGCCTTAAAGGTCCCATATTCTGCTCATTTTCAGGTTTATATTTAATATATAATTTAATTTTGGGTTTCTCCTAGGACATGTGTACATGCTTTATTGTTTTCTCATAGTGTCTGTCTGAATATACCTGTATTATCCCTCTGCCTGAAACGTTTTAGCGCTTGTCTCTTTAAACCTCCCTCCTGAAAAAGAACAGGCCGGGGGGCTTAAGACCTGCTCTGATTGGTCAGCATTTCTGTACTATCATTACTGCCGGGGAATGACCTATATATATAGTATAGTTGTTGTGACACAACCGTGCAGAAGTCCTGACGGATTGTTTAAAGGTTTCTGAATACAGGCTGTGTGCGTTTTCATACTTTCAGGATATTTATATAGCACCTCAGTTTTTACAATATGGGACCTTTAAAAGCACTATCCTGTATTTAAGTGTACTTTACCATATACACATACAGTATAAAGGAACATATACACACACAGTGGAATAGTCAAGTAGCTGGAACTTGAAGCAGGCATCAGTACATGTTCTAAGTATCCCTTTCAGCTGCAGTACTCCATCAGCTTCAAATGAATGAAATGAAACAAGTAGCAAAACATGTGTGGGTGCTGTAATGGATTAGGGTGGATGATGGAGCACTGTCTGTGTACTGTATGTTGATGCGCTTTTCATACCCGTTTCCTTTGGATTCCAAACGAAGTGGGCCGCTCTACATCTTTCTAAAACACACTCATGTCTTCCTTCTCCTTTCTGTCTCTTAATCGCTTTCTAATTTTTTTCCTGCTTTCTCTTTTCCTCCCATTTATTTCTCAATTTAACAATAGCAGTTAGTATTGCTAATACATCTGTGCAAAACAAGAACTAAACTCCTGCTTAAGCTTGCAAAATGCAGCTTAACAATAAAGAAAACCATATTTACAAAATTTGATGGAAAAAAAATGAGACAGGCCAGTACGTTGGGTGTATATTAATCACACAAATCTGTGAAGGTAGCCCAGACTGCCACATATTAACAAAAACTGTGCATAATTCAACTAATTTACAAATGAATCTCTGTAAGTATTTAGCTCACAATGCTATCCAATGTAGCTTAGACAGGAGATGCATGCTGGGTTTTCTTGAAGAGTTCTATTACTTTACGTCTCATTAAGTTTAATCTTAAATCCTGCTGCTTCTGCACATTAAAGTACACACACACACACACACACACACACACACACACACACACACACACACACACACACACACACACACACACACACACACGATTGCACCATCAGGTCGCAGTAGCTATGCACATGCTGAGGTCATGCAAGTGGTTGGGGGCAGGGTCACACATGGCCCTAAGCGATGCAAACACACACACTCAGTCTGTCTACATATGGCACGTACACACACACACACACACACACACACACACACACACACACACACACACATACACACAAAAAAAACACAGACACATTCTCATAAACACACACCTATTGTCTGCATCCATTAGCGTTGCTTTGCTGCTCTGACCTGGCCTGGCCTAGACCTACTTTGTTTTTTTTTGAGCGAGTGTGTGTATGTCTGTGGGTTTTGATCTGCTTTCCAAGTGGAGCATATCTGAAGGTATGAGGCACTGTTGCTTTCTGCCCGTGTGCTAAGCTGAAGAGGAGTGTTATACTACCTCTACTGGTTGGATTGTCTGCTTTGATGAAGCACACACTGTACCTGTGTGTGTGTGTGTGTGTGTGTGTGTGTGTGTGTGTGTGTGTGTGTGTGTGTGTGTGTGTGTGTGTGTGTGTGTGTGTGTGTGTGTGTGTGTGTGTGTGTGTGTGTGTGTGTGCGTGCGTGCGTGCGTGCGTGCGTGCGTGCGCGGATGTGACGCAGACGCTTGCTCTAGGGTAATGCTTTTCTTTACTTCTATTAAACCTCCCTCTGACTGAGGACAGTTTCTTCTCAACAGGCTGCAGCCATTAGAAGAAAGAACACACTCTTGTTTAACCAGGATGAGAACACAAATCTGTTCAAATGAGGTCTGCATCCTTGTGCCAAAGGTGGTCAGGTTGTCTTTTGCATTCCCACTCTTCCTGCTGGTGTGTGAACACAGTCAGCGTAGCTGCAGGGTCTTAAAAAGCTGCTATTATACAGCTTGGGGAGTTTTTGTGCAGGAAGGAGGCCTAAAGAGAACCTCAATAACATGCACTTGTGTGCCAACTACATGCAGTGGTGGAGGAAATATCCAGATCCTTTACTTATTACCTTACCTTTATTGTGTTATATATCTTTTCTGTGCATGTAATATGCTTCCAAAGTGAAAAAGCCCAAAGTCCACCCCAAAGGAACTTAACCATCGCCAACAGAAAACACAAACTGTTCCTAACAGCTCTGTTGTAGTCCAGCCTTTACTTCCGTGACAAACATGTGTCACTTTGTAACACACGTTATAATTAGGGCTGTCAATTGATTAAAAAATGTAATATATATATATATATATATATATATATATATATATATATATATATATATATATATATATATATATATATATATATATATTATTTTTTTTTTTTAAATAAAAAAATAAAAAACAATCAATCAACAATATGACCTAATATGCTGTGGAAAGAAATTCAAAAGGGTATTTTACAATAGGGTGACCATATGTTGATTTCCAAAAAAGAGGACACCCGGCCCGGCCTCGAGACACAAATTCAGACAGGCTTCTCAGAGGTTAATGAACATACTTTACTATGCCTCAATGGTACAAAAATAACTTCTGTAATAAAATAAAATCTGTTATAAACTGTAACAAAATAGTAGATCTCTTTTCAAATAAATAAATAATATGAAATAATGTTCTAAATATGACCTCTTCTGTGTCCAGCTTCAAATAAATATCTCTTAATACCTTTTCAATGTAATAAGATAAATAATAAAACAGTCTCACAAAGATACTAACTTAACAAACAAAAAGGATATATAGTACTATAATACTCAATACTTTTAATCTTTAGTTGTCTTCTTCATCCTCCTTGTCTGCCCATCCATATTTTGCTGTATGTGCCAGCTTTGCACACGGTGCACTCCGCCTCCCAATTGGGGAAACTTTTTTTGCAGTTCAACTGTGAAGCTGCACTTACGCTTCGGCATTTTGTGTGCAATGCTGCTCGCTGTCTGTTCTGCTCCCAGTGTATGTGCGCGTCGCAGAGCCGCCCACAAGGCAGCCTCTCGGGAATTACGCCACGCAACAAGGTACCGTAGTATTGTGTGCAACGCGCCAGTCAATTTAAGTACACGCTTTTGGTCCTATGAAAAACAGTGAAAACCGGACATTTTCATGAATTTATAAACCCCCCCCGGACGCCCCGGACAGTACGTAAAAAAGTGGACATGTCCGGGCAAAAGAGGACGTTTGTTCACCCTATTTTACAACAACTACGAATGCAACGCGAGGCTGTAGATTACCAGCTTCAGTGAACGCACCGTCTCTCGTCTGCGTTCCGACAACGGCAGTCGGCTGAAACAGTCAAACTTTAGCGTTATGCTGTCAGCATTTTAACCGTGTTTAATCCAGCTACTAGCTAGCAGAAGGCTAACGTTACCTGCTGTTGAGTTGTTAAGCTGTTAACTAGCCAGCAATGTTTCTGTTCTGCACACTCTGTTCTCTTAATAGGCTACATGCATTTTACAGTTGTATAGTGTTTAGAACGGCTCCAGGTGAAAGGTCAATATGGAATGGATTAATTGCGATACATTTTTTTAACGCACACATTTTTCTTTAATTAATCGAAATGAACGCGTTATTTCGACAGCCCTAGTTATAATGCTCGCCTAGCTGCTAGCACTCCTCATACTCTGCTTCTGACTGGATAGTAGTCCTTACCTAGCTACTGAGCATGTGCGACTCCCAACAAAGATTGAACAGAAGTGCGATGTCTCACTCTGTAGCTAAAACAGAGAGCTCAACGACACAGGGTGAAAATAGGAGTTGCAGCAATATGAAGTACAACAAAAATATGGTGTTTTTTGAAAATGAAACCATGTAAACCTATTTTGGTAAAACCTCTAAATACAATTATAAACCTGAAAATGAGCATAATATGGGCACTTTAAGTAAAAATACTAATACTAATAATACTATAATAATCATATTTCAAAGGGGCCCAGTGCCCCCTGTGCACCCCCTTCTAGCCCTGCTGCTGCAAGTTCCCCAAAGCAACACATGTTTGTGTTTAAATGCCAAAGCCCTCTAGTAGCTGTAGGAACTGTGACAGGAGCAATAGGGACGAGGTCTGGGTGGATGGATGGGTCAACAAAGCATTGGACTTAACCAGGTGTTTATTATTGTATTCCATCCATGATGACAGAGCTCCTCAAACCTTACAGACACAGTGAAATGAAAAATACGAGTTCTTATCCTGGGTCCCTGTGTTCACCGTTAATTATTCATTGTTACATGCTAAATATGTGTCCAAAGAGATTGTTTTTGAGTATCTTGAATCCCTCTCTTTTCTCCTTGTGTAAAACGTAAAAACAAATATTTCGGATGACTCATCTTGAACATAGATTTTTCCAATCAAATGTGATTTGCAGTCTTGGTTGAAAAAAAACAGTATTAAAAGCAACATGCATAATTCAGAAGGAGCTAGTTATCTTCAGAAGATAAAACAAAACAAATAAAACTGCGCAATCTCTTTCCACACATCTTTTTTTTGTTTGTTATTGTCAGTGTGGTGCTAATTTACCCTTATTTTATGTTTCTCACATTTGCCTTTGCTTTAAAAAAAATAATTTCCAGTTCTTGTATCCATATTTTTCTTTTTCTTTTTTGTTGCTAATTTGTCATTTCTAATATTTATCGCTTTTTGAGATGTGGTGAATTTGACACAAAACAAACTTATATAATCATACAGAATACTGTCTCAGGGAAATATAAGAGGTTACTAAGTAGGTGAGCTGCTTGATAAATGTGTCTTTTTATTCACTTTTAGGGAAGAACATTTACTCTTAAGTTGGCTCTTTAGACCATTATTGAGTGTAATTCTCATTTTGATAAATAGGGGCCCTAGCTTGGTGGAGCGGGAGACTCTTATGAGTTTTCCCTGCTGGTCAAAACAACATTGCAGGTGAGTGCAGGAATCCCCTGTTGTGTCAGGGAAGAGTCTAAATGCCTGGGATCACAGCTCAGCATGACCTGGCGCAGCTGAAGCTGACATATGCTGGGCCCACGGAAAAAGTCTAAGAGAGTTGAACATAAAAATCAACAACAAACCCGTTTTGCTACAAGACACCCATGTCTGTCCAGCTCAGGCTGTTCTCATGAACTATTCATACATATAGCTATGAAAAGTAATCGTTCCACGTATATATTGCTGTATGCGTCACATTGACTGCTGCTGTATATGACCGCTCTGGTCCGCATAGGGAAGATGTTCGGGGTGGATCATTAAAGGGATGGTTCGGAGTAATTTTACCCTAGGGTCCTTGCACCATGACCTCGAGCTAAACAACCCCCCCCCCCCCAAGAAACTACTTCCCCTTGGTCTAACATTGAGTTAGCGCTATCACCTGAATGGCTTAGTGCAGGCGCTAACGGAACCAAAGGTGTATCTCGTAAACTACCCCACTAATAATTCCCGGAATGGTACCAAACTTTCACAGTAGTACAAATTTTCTGTACTCATAAAACGAGGCATTGGAAAATGTGTAAGTACACCAAGAGTTTATTTACACTTGCTTGATGGCTTCTACTCTCTGCTGCTACCGCGGCCAGTGGCCCCACTCGTGGAATAGCATTCCTTTTCAGCTGTACTCTAGTCGGCTTTACTAGGATAATGGAAGTCGTCTTTATCGAAATGTCTGCTACAGACACGGTAGCGCTTCTTCTTTAGCGACTCGACTGGCAGCATGATGTCCATTTTTAGAACGGCAAGCAACTGTTATAGAAACTCCAGGTCATTGAACGCAGGGATTTCAAGCCACGGAGTGAATTTGCGTCATGGCGAAAACACAGGACACACTGATTGTTTTATTTCTTATTATTTATTTAACCAGGAAAAAAAAAAACTGAATTACTTAAGTGAAAGTATGTAAGTATCATAAAAATGTACTTAAAGTATTAAAAGTAAAAGTACTCAATGCAGAAAAATCCTCACATTTTAGAGACCGGAAACAATCCAAACAGTTCAATCAACTAAGCGTTTAATCGTCATTAAATCATTTCAGCTGGACTTGTAGGCCGTTAAATTGTAAAGTAGTTTAATTTATAATAAAACATCGTAACACACATATGACCAACATGTGTGGGCGCCCGAATAGCTCAGTTGGTAGAGCGGGCGCCCATATCCAGAGGTTTACTGGTTTGCTTGAACAGAGTGACACACTTTATTTATTCATCCATGTCGCGGTTAATGCAACACTGCTCCAACACGGTTCTCATCTCCAGTGATCAGTGATTGTGAACTAGCTTTAATGGGAACAGTGTTATTGATTATAATAAGTGTTACAGTCCCCCATAGGAGGAATGCATTGATTGTGCATACATTGAAATGAAACACAGCACAGCAGGTCGGTCACCAGACACAAATCTGGATAAGGAAGGAATGTTACTGTATGGAGGTAAATATGGTGCAAAATGTGAGAGCTTGTGGAATACGACGTGAGAACTTGCAAAACAAAAGAATCTGAACTTGTATGTTAAAATTTGCGCACGTAAAAAAATATCCACATACATGTGTTCTGAATTCGAAGTCACACAAAGAAAAAAGAAAAAACACATGAGAGCTTGTAAAACAATCTGATCTTTTGCACTCGTAGAAAATGTCCACACACCTGTATTCTGAATGTGAAGTAACAGAGAAAATATTCACAAATGTGTAGATTGATATTTAAATGAACACAATGACAGCTGCAAACTTTTAATGCAGCATTTACTCATTTTCCATCACAACCACAACTCAGTGATTACAACCTCTCGAATCTGTCACTGCAACTTCACATATGAGCTCTCTCGCATCACGAAGTGGCGAATCTGTGCACCTCGAAACCTTTGTAACACTTTTGGCGATACATTTGGTGCAAAACTAATTTGTACCTGTGGATTTAGGCTGTGGACAGAATGGGGAAAGCAGGGTTTCTATCGCCAGATGAGGGACAACTCTGTCCGGCTTATTTATGTAGCATGGAAGCTTGGTGGAATAGCATGCTAGCATTAGCTAACTAACCAGCCAGCCCGCTTCTAAATAAATACCTTTTAATTATCCAAACAATCATCTTTTTAACTAGTCAAACTGAAACACTGGCATTGAGCTCCAGGTCCCGTGACTTCACATTCAGACTACAGGTGTGCAAATTTGAACATACAAGTTCAGATTTTTTTATTTGTATTCTACAAGCTCTCACATTTTGTTTACCATCATATTACTTCTGTAATGTTTCATCTGGGAAAATGGATATCAGCATTTTGCACAACCTGGTCGGACTGGTTTAGTCTGTTCCTGTGAAACGTTGTAGGTCTTTAATTACACAGGCTGAATCCGGGCAAAATGCATCATGCTGTAGGATGAACTTTGGCCAAAGCAGCTCTCCTGGTTGTTTTTGGTCGATCTGCAGATGACAAAAACACAGTGGACCTGAGCCCCAGGGTGAGGAATTAAACTTCTCACAGTGGAACCTGGGTTGATAGTTTTCATGTTGATGCCCGACGCTCACACTGGCGCCGTTTCAGAGCTCCACTCGAGTAAAGGAGGCGGACTTTGTGAAGGCAATTAAAGCCAGGAAAGTTAAGAGCGGTTCCCTTTTCTTATCCCCTCTGAGAACAAAACAACAATAACTGGACTGGCAGAGGGGGAGAAACACGCACACACACACGCACACACACACACACACACACACACGCACACACATTTAGAGTCCCATAAAACTGTTATTGTTCTTTGCTTCATTGCTACCTTGACATTTATCTCTTCACTTTGTTCACTTAACTTTTATAGCGTTTTTTTCCTTTCACCCATCTCATTGAAAATGTTGATCTTGCTGATGTTATTCCCGCTGTTTTCACATTCTTTTCAGTCAGAGTACATTGAAGTTTTTTTTACTACTACCGCATAAATAACGTCTCATCGAATGGAACTGGGCCGAGAGACAAGGAGAAGTGAAGTAAATGAAGGAATGAAAAGAGGAAGCGGAGAGAGAAGCAGGGAAGGATGAGGAATAATTAGAGTTGAATATGAGGTATGGTAATCGAGAACGGGGTGAAGAGAGAGGTGAGAGGAGAAAGAGAAGAAGAAGCATAACAGGAAGGAGGAAAGGAGTGCTGTGAATGTGTCCTGCCCAGGGAGTGGAGGATTACCACTTCATATAGAGAAATAATGGAGGGAAGAGGAGATTATAGGAGGAGAGTGGGGCATTTGCCTGCTCTGTCTATTAACTAGGCAGCATACGCTAATGCAAAAGTCAATACAGTTAAATCTGTATATGATGATGATAGAAAACCCACACACATTTTACAATAAGGCACATTGATCCATCTGCCATACCTGTATGTATGCATTTACTGTAATATGCAATTTAGTTCCTACATGTTTGATAGTTAAAAATGCTCATTGCTTAAACGGATTGTAACTTAAAAAAATGTCGACCTTTCCCTGTGGACTGATTTCTGTTAGAGCGGGTCGATGTTATCAGCTGATATTAGGCATTTTCCAAATTATCGGTATCAGCATTCATAATGGCAGATAAATGAATATTTAAAAAATAAAATAAAAACAGACGAAACACCCTTCAACCATGTTATGAGTGTTGGCGTTGCATAGTTTGTCCACCAGAGGGCGTTCTACAACGTCCATGTTGGCAACACTCAGATTTTTTTTTTTGTTATTTTGTTTTTGTTCAAAGGACTTTAAGTTTCATATCTTAAGTTTGTATTTTTATACATTTTATTTAAGTTTAATATATTTTGATGTTCCTCTGTTCTGTTGTGACAATAAAACAAACGTGTTTATTTTTAAACTACAAATAACTAATGTTAGAGAAATCATTTAATGTTTTGTTAGGTGTTTCTGAATTTCTTTTTTTAAAATATAAATATACAGTATACCTGTGACAGGTATGAAAGAACGGACCCAAATGCAAAGCTCAAAAGGGAAAGGAAAGGCGGTTTTCATTCATCCCCCTCCCGGATCCGCACAAGATGGTAAGCATTACGAAGATCTAACTTCGTGAAAATGGCGTACCGGGAGAGGGACTCAAAAACGGAATCCATGAGGGGTAGTGGATACTTATTCTTGATGGTGATGGCGTTGACCCCCTGGTAATCAATGCAGGGACGGAGGGATTTATCTTTTTTAAAAACAAAGAAAAAAACAGCACCAAGGGGAGATGAGGATGGATGGTTAATACCAGCAGCTAGAGAGTCTTTGATTGTACTGCTCCATAGCCTCTCTTTCCGGATGCAAAAGATTGAACAGGTGGCTAGATGGGAGCAGAGTGTCCGGGAGGACGGCTATGGAGCAGTCGTAGGGGCGGTGGGGGGGGTAAGGACATGGCTTGGTCTTTACTGAATACGAGAGCGAGGTCATGGTACTCAGAGGGAACGCGGGTAATGTCAGGAGGAACGGGAGGAGAGACGGATTGAGTGGGATTCCCGGGGGCTCGGGCAGACAGCAGACAGGACGCATGACATTCGCTACTCCAGTTTCTGATCTTCCTCCGCGGCCAGTCCACGTTATGGTTGTGTGTGGAGAGCCAGGGGAGACCTAGGACAACCGACGTGGCAGGGGAGGGGAGGAGATGAGGTGAAACGATAGAGACTCAGAGGGGTTTGCAGAGGTGAGAAGGCGGAGCAAAGGGGTGCAATGGGTGACAGTGGTAAGAGGCTGGCCATTGAGACTGGTGGCGTGTAGAGGAGTGTCTAGGGGAATCTGAGGGATAGAGAGCTGCTTGGCAATTTCGATGTCTAAGAGATTTTCGTCAGCTCCAGAATCAACGAGCGCCCCTAGGGGGAGTGTCACCTCCTGCCAGGTCAATGCGACCTCCAGCAGGAGGCGAGGTTGGGGAGAGGCTCAGCTCACCAGAGTCCCCACAACTACTGGTGAGCCGAGTCTTTTGGGCGAACGGGACAGGTGGAAATGAAATGACCAGGCTTACCGCAATAAATATACACACCGGCAAGACGACGGCGCTCCCGCTCCTCAGACGACCGCGGCCAAGTTGCATGGGCTCGGGAGGAGGAGGAATGGGAGGTGCCGGGGGTGTAGCCGGACGAGAAAGGGAAGGAGGGGAAGCAGAGACCCGAGGAGGCGGAAGACTGGACCGAGAGGAGGAGGAGCCGCGAGAGGAGGAGGAGCCGCGAGAGGAGGAGGAGCCGCGAGAGGAGGAGGAGCCGCGAGAGGAGGAGGAGCCGCGAGACTCGCGCTCTCTCTCTCTCTCTCTCTTGGAGGCGATTATCTAAATCGATGGCTGATTCGATAAGCTCATCGAGGCTCTCCGGCTTGTCCCTGGCGGCCAACAGATCTTTTATGTGCTCGCTAAGGCCCGCCAGGAACGCGCTGCGGAGAGCCGGGCTGGAACAGCCCGAACGAGCGGCCAGGATGCGGAAATCCACTGAATACTCCGCGACACCGCGCTCTCCCTGTCTGAGAACTCTGAGCCGGGCAGCCGTCTACATACCCCGGACCGGCCGATCGAAAACTCTCTTCATTTCCTCTACGAAGGAGGAGTATGAGGAGAGGAGATGAGGCTGCCCCTCACTCACAGAGGTAAACCAGGCAAGAGCACGATCGCGGAGCAAACCGGCGACAAAACACACTCTGGCGTCATCAGAGTGGAAGTTTGCTGGCTGCCTCCTAAAAACTAGGGCACACTGCACTAGAAACCCGTCACAGGTCCCTAACACGCTGGAAAATTTCTTAGGGAGTGCAACTGGGGACCCAAGGGACGGAGAGGCAGCGAGTGGAGCTGAACCGATAGTGGAATCGGAAGACGGGAAGCGGACGGAGCAGGATTAATGGAAGGATTGGGTGTGATGGAGCGTGAAGTTTGGGTACATACCTCCTCAGCCAGGGAGCACTCCCTGGGAGGAGACGGCGAAAAAGAAGTCGTTGGGCAGGGAATTGGAAGGGTTGGGAGGGCTAGCTGATTCAGAGGGAGGAAGTGAGCCTGCTGGGTCCATAATGGCTTGATCGTTTTGTGACAGGTATGACAGAACGGACCCAAATGCAAGGCTCAAAAAGGAAAGAAGTTTAATTTAACAAACACAGGATAGTACTGAGACTGGAGTGGGGAGGCAGACGCCAGGAGCTAGACAGGGCCATGAGGAGCGTGGGAGGACCAAGGAGGAGGTACTGGGGTTCGGGGAGCCAGGGAGAGGTGGAGGAGAAGGCTGGAGACTGGAGCGGAGGTAGGTTGGAGCGGTGAACCGTGAGGAGGGGATTGGATGGCAGAGCTAGCTGACTGGAGGCAACGGAGAGGTGTGGAGAGAATAACTGCAGGAAACAAGAACATAGAGAAACGTTAGACACGGGAGCAGACAGACACAGGTAAGCAACTACGTTGACTAGCTAGAGTGTCACCCAAGTAGCTGAGTCAACGATCAAGCGAAGTTGATGTGAAGATCCGGGGTTTAAATACTGAGCTTGATTGTGGCTGATGATTGGCAGGTGTGTATGGCTGGAGAGTTGATGTTGTGATGACGAGCAGGTGTGTGCAGTCAGCTGGCTGGTGAAGGCAGGAGGGGGAGGAGGGGAAAACAAAGGAGACACACAGAGAGAGACAGGGCCAACAGAGAAACTAACAAGAGGACACAGTGCAAACCAAAATGAAAAGTAAGAAATAAAACAAAAACTCACAGCCAACCGACCCCAACCATCACATTATTGGCCGATATATTGGAAAATCAGATTTTTAAATCACCAAATATTTGTATTGATATCAGCCTTAAAAATCCTTTATCGGTCTGGCTCTAATTTCTATGTAAAAGACTCGGGGCATATTTTCTGGGAAAATCCAAAGGATGTGACGTTTTATGTGCTCCTGAGTTCTTTTATCTCTTTAGGTCCCTTTTAGCCAGCAGTACCAGTAAATGGTGTCAGCTAACATCAACTAACGGCCGCATTCACCACAGAGTCCACACATGCTGTGTTTTGTTATATACGTTTTGCAGCGGCGGACAGCAGACAGGAGATGGACCTAAGGTTGGTGGCTGTGGCGGGCTCGGGTACCGGATGGGAGGAAAACGTGCTCTGGTTTTTGGCATTCTTAAAACCAATGACAATAGTCTTGGGCGGTGCTGGGTACCGGGAAAAGCCGTGGTGCTGCTGCAAAATAGCCTCTGGAAGGAACTAGTTTTGGTAGAACATGTGTACGTTCAAAACTCAGATTGGACAGATAGTCTAGCTAGCTGTCTGGATTTACCCTGCAGAGATCTGAGGAGCAGTTAACCATAGTCCTCAGAAATCCACCGGAGTTTAAAATGCCAACACAAAGGAAGCCCAAGGCAACGAATATCCAGCCTAAGTGAGTGAAATTCGGTGCAATTTCCATCGGCAACAGAATAATCCCAGAAGTGGAACGTCAAGGATATAGACTAAACTGACATGCGGTACTAGAACAGGATAGTTAGGTTTAGGAAAAGATCTTGGGTGGGGTCAGAAAATGTACGTTTCAGTGACATGCTGGACAAGAACGGGACATGAACCCCGGTCTCCCGGGTGAAAGTCCTGTGTTGTTTGACCCATCCCAACCAAGCTTCTTAGGTGGATTTTCAGTCTTTCATATTACTCGCTACCGTTGTCTCTCTTAATACTACGTCATCTTACAGCGCGCGGTCGAGCTGTTCCTTTTCGCGGTGCGTTCCATACAGACGCTAAAGGGTGATTTTTGCATCGTTATCTGACGCTGAGAGCCACTGACCAAGCGCCAGTATTTCATGAGTTGGCCGTGAGAACGGGTTGAATCATCAACTTTCTGTTGCTGCCGTTGAATGTTACACTTAGAACATTTAAATGGAAGGTTTTAGACTCACAATTCCATGAAGCACAACATGACAGATATAGAGGTTTTTGAGAGTGTCATAAAAATAAAATAATGAGAAAATAATGAAAGGGATCCAAGTCACAATTGTTTGGTTTGGTCATGGGTTAATTCATTTTAAAAATTGCTACTGGCCGATGTATGATTACCTGATCTGATATCCAAATATTAATAGCGTTATTGGTCGGGCTTTACAAAATTCGATAACATATTTGTCAATGCATGTTTAAAATAAAAAGGCTTCTTCTTATCTAAAATATAGTTTAACATTTGTACCTTATTATTCTGTAGCAATTGAACAGATTGTTCTAATAGGGGCACTATGAATATGCTTATAACTTTAACATTAGCATGTTTACTTGAACCGGCTTGATATCATTGATAGCGTATTGTTGTTATTGATGTTTCTCTCTCACTCACACACACACACACACACACACACACACACACACACACACACACACACACCAGTACATCAGCATGTGTCTCTCAGGCTCATTATCCCTCTTTCTCTTGTTTTGGATGTGTCTTTCCTGTCAATACGGTACCTACCCACGCTCACCGCTATATATAGTACCTGCCGTCTTCCCACAATCCCCCTCTTCTCCTCCTCCTCCTCCCCTCTTCCACCTCTTCTATTCAGCTCCCCATCAAACACACTCATTTCACTTCAAAACTAAAGTTGAGCTCCAGGGAGGAAGACAAGAAGGGAGAGGAGGAAAGGGAGAAAGAAAAAGAATGGGAAAGAGAGGACAAACAGGAAAAGATGGAATAAAGTGGAAAGGAGAGTGTTAGAAAAAGTGTTAAAGTGGAAAGGAGAGTGTTAGAAAAAGGCCCTGAGTCAGAGTGAGAGCAAGTAAATGAGATGCTTAGAGAAAGGTTAAGAGTGGAGGGGAAAGCGAGTGGGTGAGTTTGAGTGATGAAACAAAAAAAGGTCTTCATTCTTTCTGTGTTTTTTTGTTGTTTTTTTACAGCATTTTGCATTAACATGATCCTTCCAGTCACCTCAGACCTTGTTGCTTGTGGCTGCATGTAATGCTGCTGATCAGTGGTGGAATGTAACTAAGTACATTTACTCAAGTACTGTACTCAAGTACAAATTTGAGGTACGTGTACTTTACTTTGAGTCTTTTCTTTTCATGCCACTTTCTACTTCTACTCTGCTACATTTCAGAGAGAAATATTGCACTTTTTACTCCACTACATTAATCTGACAGCTTTAGTTACTAGTTACTTTACATATTAAGATTTTTACACACACAACACACAGACAGAACTGTTTTCATTGTATCCAGCTTATCAAATGTGTACTTTTACTTTTAATACTTTAGCACATTTTTGTGATGATACTTACATACTTTTACTTAACCCTCATGTTGTCCTGGGGTCAAATTTGACCTGTTTCCAAGTTTTGTTTATATCTGAGATATGGGAGGTCAAAAAATAAGTGTCAAAAATGTCGAACAAGGCAACAAAATGGGGAAAATGCATAAACATATTGGAAAAAGTTCACAAACTTCAAAAACACTGGAAGTAAGCGTCAAAAACTTTGGGAAAGCGGCTAAAACGATGACAAAGTGACATTAGGGGGAAAAACCAATACAAATGTAGAAAAAGAAAAGTAATACATTTTCTTTTGAAAAAAGCAACAAAACATGGAGATAGGGACAACAAAAGTGTTTTTTTCATGGTCGAGGGAAAGACAACACAAGGGTTAAGCAACACTTTCAATGCAGGACTTTTACTCGTAGAAGAGTATTGTTACAGTGTGGTATTAGTACTTTTACTCAAGTAAAGGGTCTGAATACTTCTTCCACCACTGCTGCTGATTTTGGGAGCTGAGAAGTCCTCTGCTCTTGTGTTGGAGCAGTATCTGCATCAGAATGCCAGCTGAACGACTTCAGAGAAGGACAGGGGGGAGTGTTAGAGAAATGGAGCAAAGAGAAGGGTTTGAGGGTAGAACATAATTAAAGACTGAGGTTCATGCCCCGGTATTGGCAAGCATCCCTGCTGTAGTGTCCTGGAGCAAGATGTTGAATCTCTCATCGCTCAGGGATGCTGTTCTGTGGCTGACCCGGAACTCCCTGTTGAGGGAGGCGAGAGGAAGGAGATGTTTTTTACTACACACAGCAATGAAATATTATATCATTAAATACTGATACTAATGGTTGAAACATAAAGCCTACCCTGATTTTAATTGCAGTTTTCCCAGAGAGTCGTGAATCAGGTGTGATTCTGACTGTTTAGACCAACCTATAATGTCCAATTAGCCAAAATACTATCAGTGAATATACCTGTGGGTGGACCATATGTGTGTGGTAAATTAACGTTTTTGCTGTCTGCAGCACGTATGGTCGAGCGAGCTAGAGAATGACTGAAAAAAGGGAGTGCCTAGGAAAAAGCAGCGAATCAGATGTTTTCGCCATTTCATCAGTAGAAATGCAACTGTAGCAAGCATTTCACTATCACTAACGTTATCCACATTCATATTTAGACGCAACAAATATATCTAGCTCCAAAAAGCCTGGAAGTCTGAAGTTAGAACAGAAGCACAAAGAGTTGTTCCATTGGAGATGAGACACCGTCTCGCCTCGTCGCATTGGTGTGAACTGGCAGGTTTCAGAACGTTGCAGACCGACGGTTGCAAGTAGTATGCAAGTTTCAACTCGTCTCGTTGTGAATCTTTGGTCTGAACTGAGTCTGTGGGGAGAGCAAAGGAGGCGGAGCACATTGGCCAAAATGCTATCTCGGAACCCGTTGGCTTTCATCTGATCACAATTTAGCTTTTTATTAGCTTCTGTATTTATTTTATTGCATTCATACGCAGATATCTGTTTATAGAGATGTTGTCTCTCAACTCCAATGACATTCTCGTGTATCAAGTTGCTAATTGGGCCCGATGCATGGAAGAGGAAGTCTTGGCCCTGGATATCTGTTATCTGGATATCCACGGTCTACATCGGAACCCCAGAAATATTGGTCAATGCACCCAGAGGCTAAATCATCATCAGACTGACAGTGTCAGACTTTGAAAACCTCTGGTTTGTGATAGAGTTTGGACACAGTGCAGTTTTGTTTTTTTGTTATGTCATTTTTGGGTCTGTGGACTGTGGATCAGGTGTGGTGATTGTTTCAATCGACCACTCATGGATCACGCCAGCTGGCAGTTTTGAATCAGATCCAACATCAGATCATATATTTGCATATATGAACAATTCAATCACGAGATACAGAAAGACAGGATTATAAATGTGCACTACAGCTGAAGAAATCTACACGGGCATGTAAAAACATTTGAAGAGCATTGAATGGAATAAACATGGCAATTACAACCATATGATTGACTGGATAACAGGAGCTTAATGTCAAGATGAAAAAAGAAAGAAAAACTACAACAACAAAATGCACAACTGTTACAATCCATTGGTGTAGTGTTTGAGTGGAATATGCTCCAGTGATATCTCTATTCTTTTGCCAGAGTGTTGTCCTGGAGCTCAGTTAGATTGTCTAGTGTAAAGCAAGAGAAACCATCTGAACTCTGAGTGTGTTTTCTATAATTAATGTGAGAACTTAAAGTGACCCTGGAAGTATTATATCAACCCCTCGTAATAACGTCCTCCCTGGACTGTGTGTGTGTGTATGTGTGTGTGTGTGTGTGTGTGTGTGTGTGTGTGTGTGTGTGTGTGTGTGTGTGTGATGAGTGTGTGTGATGAGTGTGTGTGATGAGTGTCTGTGGAGGGGGGTGGGGATGACATTGGCTCTGTTTTTAATGTAAGCACTTTGTGTTGCATAACCTTTGTATGAAAAGTGCCATACAAATAAAGTTTGATTGATTGAAGAATCATGAGCCGAACAGATATCGAATGGACTATCATTTATGGCGCATTCATGTGCTTCTCGGATGGTCTGAGTTTCCGAGATTGGAAGTCGTTCTCGGAAAGTCGTTCTTGGAAAGTAGTTCTCGGAAAGTAATTCTCGGAAAGTCAGATTTTTTGTTTATTATATCCACGACAACATCAGTTGCTGTTCACAGAGAGACCTAGATTGGTAAGTTCGGTTATTTTTTAGCATTAACACTACTATCAAGTCAACGATGCCTGACTTGTTTATCAAGGTTAAATGCATGGGCGTCAGTTTGGTTTGAAATGTGGTGGGGACAGAGATGCATTCGGAAGTGCATTTCCAGAAGTGGTGGGGACAACGACGCATTCATATTTTTTCTTTCTTTCGCGCAGGTCATGTTTTGAAAGACGTTGTCCAGGGGCCTGTAGGCTACTACGAATCAAGTTTAACATGCCCTGGATTCCTTTCAGTTCCCCGGCTGCACTAACCATAACAACCACGGTTAAACTGTCGCAACGTTTATCAACTAGTTGACTCAACCCAGGGTTTCCCAATCTAGAGACGCGCACGTTCACATAAAAGAGGCGGTGTTTGCAATCAATCTACCAGAGCCACATATTTTACATAAGAGCAATTCTACATAAATATGAAGAACACAGACACGGTTTACAAGCAAAAGGCAATCCAGTCGCTTCCTAGAACAGGAAGAATGTAAATGTGTAAGTCACAACGCTTATCAGTCCCTCCAGAAAAATGCAGAGTTTTGTGATTGTTGCGGGCAGAAATGCTTGATTATGCGGCACGTTTTCTTATAAAATGCGATGGAATATGTGGGATATTTGTGCAATTTTATGCAATGAAATTGAAGGAACTTGCAAAAACTGCGGTTTGATGAAAAAGAGATTCCCCCAACCATGTTGTCAGTAGGCGAAATTACGTCACTACATAACGTTCCCATGGCAACATGGGAAAATGGCTGCTCTTGTGTGAAGTAAACGCAACATTTTTCAACTTTCTGCTGAGATATATGTGACTTTTTTGCAACGAAAATGAGGGGATTATGAAATCATGCAAGCCCCGCATATTTTGCACGGAAATCGGCAATTTATGCGGCTAAAGTGCGGCGTAGCCTATTTGAAAAAATGCGGCGCCCACATAAATATGAGCGGACTTTGGCTGATTATGCATTGAATTCTGCAATCGCATAATCACGCTTTTCTGGAGGGACTGGCTTATCAATCAGTCAGGCACAAGATGTGACCATAATTACACTTGTTCTTTCCATAAACTGTCGTTAGTCTATTCAGTTGCAAACCTGGCAGTGGGAAGCGATCGTGGGAGCAAATAAAAAATATAAAAACATAATTCAAACCGATGTGCGCATTGGCAACACACGGCTCAAGAAGTTTACAATAGGCCTACGTTATTCCCTCCACTGGAAATCTATAGGCCCTACCTTTCATAAATACCCATCAGGGAATGTTAACGGGGTTGTCAGTCTCTATGTTTTAACTTTTAAGAGCGCATCTCTCTCTCTCTCTCTCTCTCTCTCTCTCTCTCTCTCTCTCTCTCTCTCTCTCTCTCTATCTCTCTCGAGCTTTTTCTTCTTTTTTTCTCACTGAACTCCACCCATTCAGTCAATGGATCTTCTAAGAATGGGGATGCCGTTATCAATGGAGTAGGCCTATTGATTGGTCAGTAGGCGGTGCTTTTACACCAGTTGATCTCTGATCTCCAACATAACCTGCTCCGACCAGGTTAGGTGTTCAGCATAATTAAGTTACCACTGCGATTGAACCCGGTAACAACTAATCCACCGTCGTGGTACAGAAAACCCTGGGTTCAGTACAGGCCCCTGTAGCTTACTAATGTAAGTAAATACAAATGTATTCAAAAATGTGATGTCCGACTCGTTTTATGAAGAAGACAGCCTTAAGTTTTCAAAAAGCATTAGACACGACATATGTTCTGCTTCGTACCATGTTGACAATATGACATGACGTGGTTTAATGTACCTAAACAATAATCATTTCTCTCTCATATTGCTTCTTATAACCACCGAAAACTCTGAAAAAATCGAACCAAAAGTCTAATTATTATGGACGTTATCTGACATTATAAGCCTTCTGCTTCACATCTTCAGCAGCAGCGGCTGTGGGTTGACTCCCCACGGTTCTCATGGGTTTAATATAACGTGAAAAAGCTTAACGTGATTTAATGTTCCTAAACAGAGATCAATGATCACATTTCTCTATCATATTGCTCCTCATGTACAGTAAGTGATCTTATGTGTTATGAACTTTATTTTTTAACTAAATTGAGCTTGAGGTTTGAAAAAAAAGTGGTGGGTACAAAATGACTCATGACAAAATCTGGTGGGGACACGTCCCCACCGTCCCCCCCTAAAACGACGCCTATGGTTCAATGCTAATAAAAACTAAAATATTGCTTCAGCTAATGTACCTAACTTGTTAATAAGGATTAAATATATGTTGATAAATTACTTTTCTAACTAGACGCTTGTCTCACATAGCCAGACATTACACCACAGCACAGCGGAGTAGCTAACGTTAGATGCTGGCTATATTATCATATATCATAAAAGCCTGTGCTCACGCGGAGCTCTGTACCCAACTGACAGACACACCTTTTCGGCTTAGTAGGAACCGCCAAAAACCTCACAACCTCGCCTTCGTCTCCACACGCCAGACAGACACACTTCCTCGGTTTAGGATTACGATAGGAACCGCTAAATATAACACTACCTATTCGTCCTTTTCCACCTGACTGAAATACACACTTTATTGGCCTTAGAATTACGCAACACTCGCTAAACACACTGCAAACTCACGGTCTTCTCTTCTGGATTTACAGCCCCATCCTCTTGGCTTAAAATAACTCACTGTTGTCGGCTACGGCCACTGAAGAGGCTACACGTTGTAAACAGCCGTGGCCCACTATGGTCCTCCGGTAATGTTAGCTAGCTAGCAGTTAGCAGGGTTAGCATGGTGGCGTTAGCCAGGACCAGTTAGTTACTGGCTGAGTCTCAATTGTTTTTGCGAGTAACCAACTCGGGTTTCTAGCTATAGAATTGTGACTACACGAATGTTGAAATGACATAAAATGCTCGTCCCTAGTAGCTGTGATAAATTAGCCAGAAGCTAATGCTTACCTGTTCAGGAGGAAATTAGCCAACTCTGCGTCCTTTTGGGCTCTAAGCTGTCTCCATCTTTCAAATACATCTCCAATATTAACCCGGGGTTTGTTACATCTCTGGTCAAGCAACTGTTGGAAACATGCAGTTTTTTTAGGTCGGGTATAATCTATCGCCGTTGATCCTGTTAGTTTGTTTGCTGCATTCATGGCTGTACTAATGTTACAGCTGTAGTGCGCTGGGTTTATGTTTTTACAGGTATATCTGGCAACCTGGCCTGGCTGTCAAACTGGGCAGTTGATAACAACCAGAGATGTTCACAAGACATTTTTTGGAAGTCCAAGTCGAGTCTCAAGTCTTTGAGCTTGAGTCCAAGTCAAGTCTCAAGTCTCTGGCCATCTGATCTGTCCCTAACACTGTATTGTTAAATCTTAGCTACCATCCATACAGTATCAAAATCAGTTGTAGGATAACTGTATGGGGTCTACTTAACACATCCCTCTAGCCCTCAGACCTGGTGAAATATTAACCTAAGTCTGTCACATCATATGGATACAAGTATAAAGATACAATTTGTTTGTTCCCAGGCAATCCCAGCATTAGCACAGCACTTTGCGATGGTTAGCTTGTTACCTGTGACGATATAATGTAACGTCTCTTTCACCGGGTACACTTAATAGCCTACAAATCATCCACGGGATCAATTACACATCACATGAGTTTGCCCACCCGACACAGCGTTGTTCCTGGGGAGATGGATCTGTGCGTCCCGCCTCCTGTGTGCCATGGATGTTTGAGCCTCAGCAACTACTAACTATAAATATACAATTTGCCTGTTCACAGCATTAGCACAACACTTTGCGATGGTTAGCTTGTTATCTGTGACGATATATGCTAAATGTAACGTCTCTTTCACATTAGCAAGTGACTGACCTGCCTGGTTGTGTTTTCAGATGCCTGATGAAGTTTGACGTTGTCGATCTGGCATCATTTATCTTGGTGCCACACACCTTGCATGTAGCTGTTGGCTTACTGCCACTGTTTACAAAGTTATTGAAAGCAAAACTAATGACAAATGGCACAACTCTCATAAGGCATAACGCATGCGTTATGCACATTATGGCAAAGGGCAGGAGACATGCAGCTCGTCATACGTTTCCCCAACGTATATGCGCCAATAAAAGAAAATAGAAATACATTAATACATACATTAATAATTGCATGAAAACAGGTTGTTGACGAGTCTCGAAGCTCAAGTCTGAAGTCTTTTGGGTCGAGTCGCAAGTCAAGTCTGAAGTCTTTTGGGTCGAGTCCGAGTCAAGTCTGAAGTCAGATGTTTGTGTGACTTAAGTGCGACTCGAGTCTGAGTCTCAGACTCGAGTCCCCATCTGTGATAACAATACACAGGCCAAAACATAAACATAAATTCTGTCACGGAATGTTTCAAAAAGAAAAAATACAATGGACAATGTGTACAGGTATAAATAAATAACTCATCCGTGTGCGTGTGACCCTCTTCAATATTGAATGTGTCAGGAACTATGAAACATGCATGCTGCAGCCTTGACTGACACTTTAAAAAGACAGGGTCAAACAGTTGCACCCACATACATGCGCTGAAATGCTCAGAGCAATGCTTAAGTGGTTAAATATTGAGAGGGAACCCCTCCAAGACAGCCTTGTTTCTGTACTTGAGTCTCAACAAGCAGTAGAGCCACTTGAACAGATCTCTCTTTCCTTCTGATATTTTCCTTTCATACAACGTAGTACTGCACTTATATCCATCGGCGTGATACACGCAGACCTAATGATATAACTCTGCATTCAGTGGAACTTAAGTGATTCTAAATGACATACATAATGTCTTTGCATGCTCCTTGTTGAATGGAAGTCATGCTGAAAGCACTTGTAGTGAATTCCTGATGTCCTGGGAATCTCAGCTGAGCATGGTTCCATTCGTTTAGCGCACATACTAAAGCCATTATCGTGTTTGTTCCCATGCATAATACAAATCTTCTGTGTGTTTTTTTTGTTTTATCTCAAACAATCGACATACTGTAAAGACGAAAAGAAAAATGAATCAGATAAAAACACAAAAGTAAAACAAATTGTATACAAATCAATCTGACTCCATCACAAAAAGAAGAAAAAAAGGATGAGTAGCAGGAAGGAGCAGGCAGATACATAATGCTTATAAAGTTCTGCCCCAACTTTACAATATCATATTATTAGAGAAAAAAAATAATGATGGACAAAACTCTCATGGCACACTGTGTGAGATCATAGTGGCTAATTATTTTTTTCTTTTTTAATAACTGCATTTAATCTGGTAATCTCTTCCAGATCAAGGGTACTTCTGCAAGAGAGACAGGAGGATTGCAAAAATAATTGGTATAGAGAAAGACAACACAACAAACTCAGCCAGACGAACCAACAGCATCACAAACAAGCATAGACAACTATAAATAAAGAAGTTACAAATCAGCCAGTAAAATACAAGTTTGTTTTGTTAATCTCTTTTAATTAATTACATTTTATGGTGCATAGTACTGAAAGACAGTCTTTCAAATTCAGTATGGAGGCTGTCCATGAAGTATCAACAAGTAGCTGTCATGCCCAGCTCCCCATCCTAGACCATGTTTTCAGTTTTCTTTCACAGCCTCTTACTTTGCTCACTTGCTGTTTTATTTTGAAATTCACTGTGCATTTGTGTTGCAGGTCACTTTCCTTCCGGTCATTGTCTACCTTCCTGCCTTGTGTGATCACCTTCCCAGCCCTAATCTTGCACCTGTGTCTAATTGTCTGCCCTCCCCCCTCAGGTGTATATATTAGGCTCGTTCGAGATGAGCCAGATCTGCGCAGAATCGATCACCGGCGATCGCCGCCCGTTGCATGCCGGTTAGATTTGTGTCCGACTTGATCCCGACTTGCTCTGACGTCATGCATACGTAGCAACGATAATCTCACGAGAGCAAGGCGGCCGCAGGTTTGAGACGCAGGTAGCGCAGTTGCTTTTCACCGACTGCAAGACCCAGGCGGACACAAGGCATGCTGGGAAACGCCGGCCTCTCAGCTGATCTAACAGCTGATTGGTTCAGAATCGACAACATGATGACGTTTTATATAAACTTTTTATTGATTTTGAATCAGAGGGATTTTAACTGCTGTGTGTCTGATTTAAAGGCTTATTGCTGTGTGGCTGATAGTTACGTTTGGAAGTCAGAGAGACTAAATCTGTTCAGATTACAGATCATCTACAGTCTGTTGTTATTAAAATCAGCAACAGATCACATGTAGAGCATGTTGACAGCTACTCTGTCATAATAAGAACAACTGGAGACTGTGTACAGGCTGATATATGGGTCTGATAACATTATATTAAATCAGAATCGGACCACAGTGTTTCTGTGACTTCCTGTTCAGCCTGAAGGCTGCTGGATGTGGCTGGAAACTGTCCGACTTCACAGCGGACTTTTGTCACCGCCCCCGCTGCTGCCGCCTGCTCTCGTCTACTTTACAGGCGAGGCGCAGTTCATCTTGAACGAGCCTATTCACTCCCTCGCTCTTTGTTCTCTGCCAGTTCGTCTTATCCCTTTTTAAGTTTAAGGAGTTTAACGGTCCAGCCTTTTTCCCCAGTGAGTTTGTGTTTCTGATCCTCTACCTGACGCTGATAAGTATACTCAACAAAATTAACAAATCTAAGTCTGACACCAGATACTGACTAGTTTTCAGCACACACACGGTAGTTGTGTAAAGCGTCCGTGGGTTTCGTGAAATGCACTTTATGAATCTAACGCTAACTCTGTAATATACAGAGGGCAATACAGCACCGTACAGAAAAGACCTTTACGACAGCAGGTGTGGTAAAAACGCTACCTTGTAAAGTTGACTACAAACTATAGAAATAAAATAATCCATAATCCATTTAATTTCTGTTACAAACTGGTGACTGATCGAAATGGCACGGAGGCTCAACTATGGGCTCAATGTGCGCCCAAAAGCATGTACGGTCGAGAGAGAATGACTGCAGAAAGGGAGTGCCTAGGAAAAAGCTGTGTGTCAGAGAAATAAAACATTGTTTTCACCGATTCATCACTAGAAATAGAACTGTAGCAAGCATCTCTCTATCACTACCGTTTTCCACATTCATATTTAGACGCAACAAAGTATATAGTCAGCTACAAAAAGCCTGAAAAGTCGGAAGTTGGAATGGAAGTACAAAGAGTCGTTGCTATGGAGATGATACACCGTCTCGACGTAGCTGCAAGTTTACACTCGTCTCGTTTTGAATCTTTGATCTTAACTTGGGCTTTAGATTCAGATTCAGACACTTTATTAATCCCAATCGGCATGTCATTTTCAACTTCCCAGTCCATGAAGTCAGTTCCAACAAACGCTCACCAAACAATAGTCAAAAATGTTAAAGATGCCAGAGGAAACATTAAATAGGTATGGGAACCGGTTACAATAACTAAAAAGCATTAAATAAAAGCTCTAAGTAATACAATTAAATCATGAGATGACAGGCCACAGGGATAAAGAGCGCCAAAGTCCATGTGGGGAGGAGGTGAGTGAGGATGGATGGGTCAAACAAACACAGTATTTTTACCCAGAAGGCCGCTGTTTGTGTCCCGTGTGAAACAAAAAGTCAACGTAGCCCTTATTAGCTTATGTAACATAAGTCAGGATTGCTACTAAATTTTGTTGTACTTCGTTGTGCAATGACAAAGGAATTCTATTCTAAGTAGTGTTGTTGCCTAAACCAAACCCTAACCCCTGCACATTAAAAAATGACACCAAAGGGTCCTGAAGCTACGGAATACATAACAACACCCTCGTAACCTGTTGGCTGTTGTAACAGCAATGATAACTACAGAGGTAGCTGGACCTCACAGGTACAACTGACATTTAAACACAGGCCAGATTGTCCGGCTCCCATTATAGTACATGCTGGCTTATTTTAACATTCACAAATGAGACGGTGTTGTTTCGGAGACGCAAGTCATGTGCTCCACCCTGAGGTGAGCAGACGACCCAGATAACCTCGTGGCTACAGGTCAGACAACATTGCCGTCTCATGGCAGACCTTAGAAAGAAACAAGGAAGGACAAAAAAAAGATTAAGCATAAATAGAGACCCATCATTTTCAGTCAATGGAGATAATGTGTATGTGGGATTCGTTTGAGCATTGATCCATATTTAACTATAAGCTCACAACAAAGCCCCCAGTTATCAGTTCTAATCTTTCCCGTCTCCCAATAGTGGGTTATGAATAAATAGTCTTCAACCCTTTGGCCAAAGACGTTTATCTAGGTCACAGGATAGAAAGGTGGAAGGAAAAAAATAAATAATTACAATTAGTTCATAGATCCTAGTTTTACATTAGCACACCTGTTCAAGGTGCATACTACCTTTATCTTAAAATAGTAATATAAAACAAATAAAATAAAAGCTGAAAATGTTACTTTTGCTCAACTCTTGGTCAACTCTTTTTTTCAGTGCAGCTTTAAAATATGTTGTCTACTAACACAGTGTAGCAGTAGCAAAAGCAGAGAAGAGACAAAATGTCAGTGAACTGACTCTGTCGTTTCAGTTACACGACTGTAATTATCTCAAGTTTGCTAACATTAGTTAACATCCACCATAAGCTGCTGTTCAGCTAGCCTTAAAACCCCTGACTGTATGGAATTGGGGATGGGTATTTTTTTTTTATTTTGCTAATGAGTTCAGCTTATCACCCATAACATAACTATTGTGCTGTTTCATCTTCCATGAGTTAAATATTCTCACTTTCAAGCAACATGTGATCGCCAGGTAATGTGGTCTTTATTTTGTATTTTATTGTTAAGATTATTTTTGGGGCATTTTCAGCCTTTTTGATAGGACAGCTGGAGACATGAAAGGGGAGAGAGGGGGGAATGACATGCAGCAAAGGGCCGCAGGTCGGAGTCAAACCCTGGCCCGCTGCGGTGAGGAGTATACCTCTATATATGGGTGCCCGCTTTACCAACTGAGATATCTGGGCGCCCACGTGGTCTTTATTTTAAGAAACAAGAAAATGTCGCAGAGCACCTTTTAAATGGACTGGGAAAGTTTTTCATTTTTGTCTTGGTCTGCTGGACCTTGCTAGGGGCAAGTACAAATCCCAACATAACACATCATCATTGAACCCTGCAAACACAATGAAGCAGTCTTCTTGTTTTTCTCTTCCCCCCCAGCTAAATGACTTATAGTAATAATGACTGTACCTTGCTTTTCTTGGAACATTATTAGCCACAACAACTATAACGCCCACCTAAACGACCTGACATCCCACCGGAGCTCAACAGGATGGATGCAGTGTTCTTCAGTTTTGTTTTGACGGCATGTTCAAACCGATGATAATATTAAGGCGCAGAAACATTGTTCGGTTCAATTAATATGTGTCCTGCAGCTAAAAGAATTCTACAATTCACAGCATGGTGTTGCCGGTGTCTCTACACATTTAAAAGCATGGCACAGCTGCTCCCAAACAGCAGGCTGACGCAGGCCAGGGAGGAAGGAAATAGCAACAACAACAAAAAGGGATGATACAGGGTAAAAGATTGTGAGAAGGGGGGTTAGAAGCCAAGAACAGGCTTATAAACAGGGTGCGATGTGTGGGTGTTTTCTATTCATACAAAACAAAGCATGCGAGAATCAAATCCCCCTTTCAATACCATGGATATAGAGCCACTCGGCCAGCCATGCCAAAACACTTATTTGTGAGCTTTCAATATCCAATGGAAAATCTCAAAATGAAATAGCACAACGTGGTGTCAACATAAACCACAGAGCTTTCACGTCGGTTTTCAGCAGACTTCACTTCCCGGTGAAAACAAAAGACTTTCACCGAGGAAACACTGGTTCGTCCTGTGGGAGTGTTTTTACCCAAACCGTAATGTTTTTCCTGAATTCGTTCCTGAAGTCGTTTTGGTGCCTAAACCTAACTCACCGCACAACGCTCACTTTTTCTGGCTAAACTCCACTACCACGGCCCCTGAAAGGACCGTCATATGGCGGTGCCTGCACCCGGCTCACAGTCACCTATCAGTGGCTAAACAACCGCCGCTAGTAGCCGGCATCCCGGATGTAGCGGCTAAATACAACCAGCAACTGCCGCTCAGATTTGATCATTCTACGGCAGTATAGACTGTTTACGTAACAGCGTTATAGTTTAAAATACTTCTATTTTAGGTACATAATAGGCCTATATAGGGATGCAGCGGTTAACCAATTTTACAATTAACCACGCTTTAAAACAGTTAATTAATTGTAAAGGCTCCACTACACAGAGTGTTATGTGTAGCAGTGTGTGCAGTTAATAAATCTCCTTGACAACATAAACGCTCGCGGTTAACACACGCCATAGTCCGGAAGAAATAGTCCCCCCCCCCCCCCCACACACACACACACACACACACACACACGCACAGAAAATCGCACCTTGTTTACAAAGATACCACCCCTTTAAGTAACACTAGTTACACTTAGCAGCAGAGAAAATTAGAAAAAGTGTAAACAATGGGATGAATTTCAAAAAGATTGTAAAAGTCATTGTTGATTAGTTAATGTAGATGATGATTGTAGTGATGCCGGTAGATTGTTCCAAAGAGACTTTGTTATATTTTACACACTGGTTGCATCATTTTTTTTTCATTATTGAAAGAGATAACCAGTGTGTGTTTTTGCATACACACAAACTGTGTAAGTGTGACAATGCACGGAGCATATGTCAGTGATGATTATAATTGTTACTCTAAGCCCTTTGGATGGACCAGTCAAATCCAAATAATCCGATGTAATAACCGGTACATGGAAGTAATGAGATTTCATTTTGGGAGTGATGTTGTGTAAAATTAAACCAATCAAAACGTGGTAATCAGTAATACGGAAAGGATTATTTAAAAAAAAAAAAAGTCCATATAAGAGCCTCAGTGGAAGGGAGAGCAGATGGATAGTGATAGTAGAGCGGGGTTGAGCGTGAACAACCGTGTGTGTGGATATCTACATGTAGTCCTACTGGGCTAACATATTCATTTAACACGGACAAGCTAATTGTTAGATTCCTTTGAAGCTTAATGAGATTAAAAGCATTCTGACCGAGATATTCCTCTCCCTCTCTCTGTCTCTTTTCTCTCTCCACCTTCTTGTTATCTTCTCTCCCTTTTTTCTCATCTTTCCTCCCGATCTTGAACTCAGCGTCTCTTCTCTTCTGTCCTTCCTGTTGGCCACTTGTGTTTAAAAGAAGCAGCTTGCTTTCTTAAAAACTACCGTCTGTTTCTTTAATGCAAATGCTGAACTGATGTTGACCCCCTCTGTGATTTGTGTGTGTGTGTGTGTGTGTGTGTGTGTGTGTGTGTGTGTGTGTGTGTGTGTGTGTGTGTGTGTGTGTGTGTGTGTGTGTGTGTGTGTGTGTGTGTGTGTGCGTGTGCAAAAGAATGTATATTTGTTACAGTGTATGAGTATTTGCTCCCATGAGTGAACGCTCTTCACTGCATGGGCATGTGTGTATCTACAAGTGTCTGTGTGTGTGTGTGTGTGTGTGTGTGTGTGTGTGTGGTGTGTGTTCCTGCTTCAATTGCTGGGGAGAATCTCTCCTTAGAGACTGAGACAGTAATCTTACGTCTCAGTCACACACACACACACACACACACACACACACACACACACACACACACACACACACACACACACACACACACACACACACACACACTCACAGACCTATTCTCTGTTCAGTGTAATGAGGCAGAAATCAGAGTCAAGCTGTGAATACATGAAACAAGAAGTAGATGAACGGCGGCCTTGCCAAGACTAGAAGGCCATCAAGCTGTTCTGTTTATTGCCGTCTCATCCCACTCACATATACACGGCTGGATTGTCAATGAAATGGCTGTTAGTCTTTAAAGGCGCAATCTGAAACACATTTGGATTGAAGTATTTCCCACTTGTATTACTGATGAGTTTGGTTCACACAGAAAATGAGCTTTTGGAAACTCTCAAGTCCATTGTGAGTAAAGCTGTCAGTTTAATACTAAATACTGTGATGTAGTGGTAGTCCAGGTGGGCAAATTATAAGTCCTGTAGGCAGTGATCATCATTAGGCATCACAAGCTGCTAATAACAATACATTATACATGTTCAAAGGCAATACTGTGAAAGTATCAATGCGCTCAATCCACAGAGAAATGCACACAGCCGTATTCAGAAACTGTGCCTTTTAAACGAGCTATCAGAACGTCTGAACGATTGTGATGTCACGACTGTACTATAAGAAGTGGCGTTACAGTCATTTCCCGGCTGCATTGACAGTGCAGAGATGCAGAGAGTGCAGATGCAGAAGGCTCTGGAAAAGCTGACCAATCAGAGCAGACTGCGATTGTTTTGAAGGGGGGTGGGGGCTTAAATAGATGCCTTCAGACAGACAGTATGAGAAAAAGAATGTGTCTTTTAAACATTAAACCATGTACACATGTTTGAGTAGAAACCCAAAACACAAGTATGAACCTGTATTATAAAGCACAATTGTACAGTATACTTTTTTTGTTATGATAATAACAATGGGAAAAGGAAATGTTATTAGAAATTTAAACAATTTGTAGTTGTATGGCAGAATCTCTTGTGTTTTTCCACATTTTATGTAATTTTTAGTATTTGTTTAGGAATATTACGCACTGTCCTTCTTAACAGAGAACCCTCCACCCTTCACTGTAAACTACAGTGAATGAGGAAGTGTTTCTGCCAGTGTGTGTATAGCCTTTTTTTATAGTTTAGAAGTGGCATATGATGATTGGGTTTTCCTCGTCCCCTTCTGTATTAAATGTACAACTTATACTGTTGTATAAATACTGATTCATGTGTACATAACGTTAACACATGATCAACTTTGTGTCTTTGAATGTACCACTTTAAATGACTTGTAGCACACTTTGTTTGCTGTGAAAACAGGTATTTGTACAAGTTGTACACGGCTTTGACTGAAATGTCCCTCCTTCCCTCTGTGCCTCCGGACTGGAGAAAGTTTCATGAGCCATGCTGGATCGATACTAAGAGCATGTTGTGTGATCAATAACCAATCTCGTTATAATTGATCTGGGATTGAGTGGGGTTGCAAGCAGTATACACACACACGCACAAACACGTATGCATACATCGGGGTATGCAGGACAGTAGATGATTTAGGAAGAAAGAGGGACGTGAGCTTTCTTTCCATCTTTTCTTCCTCTCCTGCTGGCTTTGGGTTGCTTTCCCACAGTAGTATTACTTTTCTTGCTTTCTTTTCCTCTGGCTAATGACAGACTGTAAAGATACACATGTGTCCATGTCCCTCTCTACTGTACATCCCATGTTCATACTCTTTCCCTTGTTCGTAAACGCTAGGAGATGCAGAAGGCTTAAGGTGAAAAAAGAGAGAGGAAACCTCTTTGGAGAGACAGAGGGACAAAATAGATTCTTATTTTCATTGTTTTAAAATGTTAAAGGGTAATTACAATTTCCTAAAACTTGGGTTTTATTTTCATAAGTTTAGACATAATTTTGTATCGGTAATAGTAACACTGTACTCACCAGGTTAGTTGCTGATTTAATTGATGGTTGTATTTTATCTCGGCAACTCAGCAACATCTAAAAAGAAAAACCTGGCTGACCAGGCAAGAAAAAAGACACACACACACAGAATGATAGGCAGACAGAGACACACACACACACACACACACACACACACACACACACACACACACACAGAGAGACACACTGACAGACACACACACACTCACAGACAGACAGACACCGCAGGTAGACCAAAGTTATTTGGAAGAGAAAACAAGGGTAACCAGAAAACAATTGTCCCCAAACTGTCTGTTGTATAAAATAATAATAATACAAAAACATCACAGTTTACAGACCCAGTTCAAAATTGACCTACTGTACTTGTAAACTTTATTTAAGTTAACAGCAATTTTCAAAACAAAATTTACAAAGTGCTTCACAGGAAGATGAAAGGGGGAAAGAGGGAGATGTTTTCTCTACACTCGGTTTAACATTTTGCGCAAGTGGGCCAATTAGTTTTGAGAAATTGGGCATAAGAGTAAAAACAATATCTGTTACGTTATCATCCCTGTTAGAAATAATTGACGAAAGTACAAACATAAGAGCCAAGTTGCAATAAATGATCTTGACATTAAGCAAAGTATGACTTACCAACCCTGTGTATGAATAATGGGAGAATCTGACACATGATCTTTCATGGCTCATAACTGGTTTAAATGGTTAATGTGCTTTATACCTCTGGGAGAAGAGAACAGGTCTGGAGTGATTAAAGAATCATAGGACGGATCAATAAAGCATGGAGAGAACGATAAGGAGTGGATGGGTGGGAGAGGTCACGATTCAATACTCAGGGAAGGATGAACTCTGACTTCTGTGATAAATGTTACAGTACATTAAAGTGTGTGTGTGTGTGTGTGTGTGTGTGTGTGTGTGTGTGTGTGTGTGTGTGTGTGTGTGTGTGTGTGTGTGTGTGTGTGTGTGTGTGTGTGTGTGTGTGTGCGTGCGTGTGCGTGTGTGTGTAGGTGTAAGCGTGTGAAAGATAAAGACAAAGTTTAAAAATGGTGGAGTTAAAAAAGGAGGGGAAAGACAAAGTAGCAAGAATTGTTAAAGAAATAATGGTTTGAATGCCATCATTTTATTTATTGACACTCGCATACACATATCTTTCTCTTCATGTGTGACATATGTATTCTATTCTATCCTCTGTTGCTTATTTCCCCCCAGAGGCATCGGGTCTTTTTCTTCTCACTTCTTTCTTCTTAACAGGCATAGTGTGTCTATTTCCATGCTGTCTAGCGTCAGCGTGCCTCATATTGTCAGGAACCTGTACAGACTAAAAGATTTTGTGTGTATTGGACAAGAAAAATGAAGCAGGTGATCTCACTTTTTCTAAAAAAGATATCCAAATAAAAATCCAGAAAAGGTTTTTCAAAGGCTACGTTCACACTTGGCGTCTTTTTTAACCAAAAAGTTGACTAGGGCCCGTTTGTAGTAAAAACAGAAGCTGGCAGCATTTTGCTTGAATCTTCTGAGGCCCTGAGGTTCTTTTTTTGTACTTGATGGTGTGGAGTCTTGTAAGCAATATTTATAATGTTGACTTTTTCTATTTTTCTATACATTTTATGTGATTAACACAAACAGTAATGTAAAGTATGAAGTTATTGCCCTTCGATGATTTTTTTTGTGAGGGCTGTTGTTGTTCATTTAGATATTTCTTCCTTTATCTATTTATGGATAAGGTACCAGCAGGTTTTGGATATATGCCTGAATATGAGTGCTCTACATAATGTGTTGTCTGGATTCATTATATAGAAATCGACATCCATACTTTAGATTGCTCTGGTATGATATACTATATTATTATGGTTACCATTAGAAGGGGTTGCATTAGAGTTTCAGCTCTATCTATAGTAATGGATATGTGAATGAATGTTATGCACTTATGCCTGATTTCATGTGGAAGTTGTGGAAATAGCCACCTCCTACAAAAGATGGCTTCTCATGATGGAACACCAAGATGGCCTAGTACCAAAACATTGCCTAAAACTTTTGCAAGTTAGACAGTATGTAGGAGTTTTTTTGCAGCGTTTTGGTTCCACAAAACAGCCAAAGAGCGTCTTTTGTTGCCGGCCATACCGTATATAACTCGCTGTGCTCCGACTCCATTTTTTCTTGTTGTTATGGAAACGACGGGTATGGCTACTCCGCTTGTCATTGGTCGGCTGTCAAGAAAGCACATGACCTGGGGAGTTTTTTTTTTCTCAGAAAAATATAACCTTTTTTTAACTTCAAAAAGATCTGCAGAAAACAAGTCAGTGGTGGCGTTTAACGCTCACAACTTTTTTAAAAACACAGTTTACTCCATAGGATTGTAATGTAGAGCAGACGCTGGCAGCTTAAAAAAAGACGCAAAGTGTGAACATAGCATAATGCTACTTTCTACAGGTCGCAACACCAGTTTGAAGCCTTTTGAGGAGCCTTTATAGTACAGTTGTGGCCAAAGGTTTTGAGAATTACATAAATATTGGAAATCGGAAAAGTTGCTGCTTAAGTTTTTATAATAGCAATTTGCATATACTCCAGAATGTTATGAAGAGTGATCAGATGAATTGCATAGTCCTTCTTTGCCATGAAAATTAACTTAATCCCAAAAAAACCTTTCCACTGCATTTAATTGCTGTCATTAAAGGACCTGCTGAGATCATTTCAGTAATTGTCTTGTTAACTCAGGTGAGAATGTTGACGAGCACAAGGCTCGAGATCATTATGTCAGGCTGATTGGGTTAGAATGGCAGACTTGACATGTTAAAAGGAGGGTGATGCTTGAAATCATTGTTCTTCCATTGTTAACCATGGTGACCTGCAAAGAAACGCGTGCAGCCATCATTGTGTTGCATAAAAATGGCTTCACAGGCAAGGATATTGTGGCTAGGATCGTCTCCTAAAGAGGATTCAGCTGCGGGATTGGAGTGCCACCAGTGCAGAGCTTGCTCAGGAATGGCAGCAGGCAGGTGTGAGCGCATCTGCACGCACAGTGAGGCGAAGACTTTTGGAAGATGGCCTGGTGTCAAGAAGGGCAGCAAAGAAGCCACTTCTCTCCAAAAAATACATCAGAGACAGATTGATCTTCTGCAGAAAGTATAGTGAATGGACTGCTGAGGACCGGGGCAAAGTCATATTCTCCGATGAAGCCCCTTTCCGATTGTTTGGGGCATCTGGAAAAAGGCTTGTCCGGAGAAGAAAAGGTGAGCGCTACCATCAGTCCTGTGTCATGCCAACAGTAAAGTATCCTGACACCATTCATGTGTGGGGTTGCTTCTCATCCAAGGGAGTGGGCTCACTCACAATTCTGCCCAAAAACACAGCCATGAATAAAGAATGGTACCAAAACACCCTCCAACAGCAACTTCTTCCAACAATCCAACAACAGTTTGGTGAAGAACAATGCATTTTCCATCACGATGGAGCACCGTGCCATAAGGCAAAAGTGATAACTAAGTGGCTCGGGGACCAGAACGTTGAAATTTTGGGTCCATGGCCTGGAAACTCCCCAGATCTTAATCCCATTGAGAACTTGTGGTCAATCCTCAAGCAGAAACCCACTAATTCTGACAAACTCCAAGAAGTGATTATGAAATAATGGGTTGCTATCAGTCAGGATTTGGCCCAGAAGTTGATTGAGACCATGCCCAGTCGAATTGCAGAGGTCCTGAAAAAGAAGGGCCAACACTGCAAATACTGACTCTTTGCATAAATGTCATGTAATTGTCAATAAAAGCCTTTGAAACGTATGAAGTGCTTGTAATTATATTTCAGTACTTCACAGAAACAACTGAAACAAAGATCTAAAAGCAGTTTAGCAGCAAACTTTGTGAAAAATAATATTTATGTAATTCTCAAAACCTTTGGCCACAACTGTACATGGATTTGAATTCAGTACTACTTTAGACCTGCAATACAGTGTTTATAATATATTGCCATTTGAATCGCAAACAGCCACACCCCCGCTTTTTCTGGACACAGGTTGTTCTTGTGTGCCCGTGTTTGAAATAAAAAATAAAAATCCACTCTTTAGCTGTGCAAACAGACTTATGTATACATCCATTAATTTGATTGTAATGTCAAATAGACATGTGGCATGCACAGCTCAAATTTCCACCTGGATTTTCTCATTTTTAAACAGACAGGAACTTGTCATGGCAATACTACAAATTCTTTGACACACACACACACACACACACACACACACACACACACACACACGCCATCTGGTAAAACTCTTTGAAAGTAATGCTTTGCCCTGATTATGGAAACTGGAGATTACAGAAACTGTGTTTCTCATTTACATGACATTTCAAGTTGCTGCAGAGAGCAACTCAGTGGCACAGCGGTTAGCACTACCGCCTCACAGCAAAAAGCTTTAGTGTGTGTGAATCCCACAGCGAGCTGAGTTTGCATGTTCTACCTTTTCGTGTGTGGGGGTTTCCAGGGTAAAAGACGTGGTATGCAGTGGTGGAAAGAGTATTCAGATCCTGTACTTAAGTAAAAGTACTAATACCACAAGTAAAAGTCCTGCATTAAAAATGTTACTTAAATGAAAGTATGTAAGTATCATCAGGAAAATTTACTTAAAGTATTAAAAGTAAAAGTACTGCAGTAATGCAGAAAAATCCTCACATTTTAGAAACTAGAAACAATCAAAACAGTTTAATCAACTAAGTGTTTAATCGTCTGATCATTTTAGCTGGACTCGTAGGCCGTTATATTGCTGGGTAGTTTAATTTATGATAAAAAAATCTTATTTTATAAACTACATCATTTGTAAAGAAACTAGTGACTAAAGTTGTCAGATGGATGTAGTAGAATAAAAAAGTGCAATGCTTCCCTATGAAATGTAGTGGAGTAGAAGCAGAAAGTGGCATGAAAAGAAAAGACTGAAGTAAAGTACAAATACATCAGATTTGTACCTAAGTACAATACTTGAGTGAATACACTTATAGCTACATTTCACCACTGGCGGTATGCGTGTTCAGCCACATCTAAAGTGTTTATAGGTCTTTTGAATGGCCACTTTGTTTGGAGCGTTGTGACTCTTTCAGCATGTATAGATGATTACTGCAGAATGTCAGCATTGACCAGGTTAGTGCATGTAAATGAATGACCTGTTCAGCCTTCATTTAGATTTTTTGTATACAATCGGACGTTGCAGCTTTTCATTTGTGCTGCTTTAGTGTATGCTTTATGCACATGTTTCTGGAAGAGCAGTTCAACAAAATAAATTAGAGCTTCAAAAATAATCGATTAATCGATTAGTTGTCAACTGTTAAATTAATCCACACCTATTTTTTATTTTGATAATCAATTAATCGGTTGAAGTCATTTCATTATTAAAAAAGGGGAGAAATTCTGTGATTATAGCTTTTTAAATGTGAATAGTGTCTAGTTTCTTTACTCCTCTGTAACAGTAAATTAAAAAT
>CM042435.1:7666973-7699473 GCA_023631565.1 Gymnocephalus cernua | reverse complement strand
GGAACTTTCCGTTGGAGAACGTTTGGGAAGAGGCGAAAATACTGTTTAGCTGATTGGATAAACCATCTGTCTATCACCACCTATGTTGGTGATAGACGGACCAAATCAACCAATCAGATCAACAAGTGTATGACGTACCAACAGAGCAACGACGAAGCCAGGCTCCCCCTGCTGCTGCAGGCAAAGCATAGCTCGTTAGCTCAGCAAGCAAGCAACATGTCGGTAAAGGATATTTGCCATTTGTGTAACGAGAATTTAGGAATAAAAGGCCCCATTTCAGGTTCCTGGTCCATATTCTAAAAGAAGGATCCAAGAGAAAAAAGCATTAGCAAGCAGCTAACAGAATCAGGGCTACCGCTGTCTGAAAATGTGTCTAGATCAGGTCGGATTTGCACGCGTTGCTTCCGCTTGCTGAGCCTCGTGAGACCATCCTGATCTCGCGAGCTCCTCGTTGCATCACACCTAAACCCGCCTCAAAACCAACGCTGATTGGTCGGTCGTTTGGTGAACGGCTCCAAATTTTCTCTGCCTCAAGATGCCAGACTGATCTGCGAGTGGAAAACTGGAGCTCGCGAGATCAGGATGGTCTCACGAGGCTAACTTGACGGTGCCCAACAGCAAATATTTGCCCTAATAGGTTAATCCGGCCATGGTGGTTATGGCAAAATGCAAATGAATTACGGTTAAGATTGGGCATCTTAGTCAACATTAACCTGCTGGTCTGCATTATGTGTCTCTTGCAAAACAGTTGAATGCGGGGTAACCTCATTTTCACCCGGTAGAGTGTACGACCCATGTAGGCTGAGACCTTGGCAGCGGCCTGGGTTTAAATCTGACATGCGGCCCTTTTGCTGTGTGTCATCCTCTCTCTACCCTATTTCCTCTCTATCTGCATCTAATAAAAAATAAAAGTCCAAAACATAATCTTTAAACAAATAGTCGAATGGGCTCCACACCCATCAGCCACCTCCACAACCATTTTATTTTTCTCTACATTGGCTTTGGATTAACCCTGACCTGTGGAATCATCCAATATGAATGTATGCTGAAATGCATCGGTTGTGCGCACCTTCGGGTAAATATGCCTGGATCAAGTGAGGAAATCACAGTACAATCAGACAAAGAAAAAAATAGACAAACGGCACAATAGTAAAACAGCCATCAAGATAAATCAAAGTTCAAGCAAAGTATATAGAGAGATAATAAGGAGATGCCAAATAAAAGGCTAGTATATATAGGAATAGTTTCCCTTGATATTTGTTGCTGTTCAGTCACTTTTAAAGTTCTTCCAAACTAAATATATTTCCTCCAACCTAGCCGCTCTGCTAGTTTACACAGGTGAACTGACTCAATCTGCAATTTATTTCTCAGCAGGAGAATGATACACCATGCAGTAGGTTGGGGCTTTTATATAAATGATAATACAATGAATTGGCTGTTCCTGGGTGGAATAAGGTATATTTAAAAAAAAATAACTACTGCAGACACGGCAAAAAAACAATTCAGGTGAAATGGTTTCAGGCGATACAGATGGAGATGTACTGACATAACTGGCCACCACAGCCTCTTAAAATGACTGCTGTATATCTCTATCATTGCTGTGTGTTGAACAGTATTTCATGGGTGTATTAGAGTGGAAGTATGTGTCTCTGCAGCAATAAAGTTCACTTCAAGTGTGCCTGACAGTGGGATGCACACTTGCTCTCTGCCAGTATGTAGGGGAGGGGAGATTAGTGGGATGCTGCCCCAGGCTGAGAGGCCCTGACCTGTGTGAGGACAGCTGCTCTGTCCCCTCTCTACCCTTCACCATGGAAAAAAGAGAGAAAATCAAGAAGCTAGAGAGACAAAAAAGAGGGAGAGATCACTAGCAAGGCACTGAGCCATCACATTCCTTATTTCCTCCGTTGGTGTATAGATGGTAACCCAAGATTTGCAAAAGTCATGCGAGATGGTTGATGTTGCATTGACCTCGACTGATTAAGGTAAAACGGTTGAGGTTAGGGATTGACATAGAATGGTTAAGGTTAGATGGTTGAGGATAGGCATTGATGTAGAATTCTTAAGGTTAGATGGTTGAGGTTAGGCACTGATCTTGCATGGTTAAGGTAAAATAGTTGAGGTTAGGCATTGGCATAGAATGGTTCAGGTTAGATGGTTGAGGTTAGGCATTGACCTTGAATGGTAAAGGTTACGATAGTTCATCAGGCAGCGAGTCTCGGGAGAGTCTTTGCAAATCTAGGGTTACCATCTAGACACAACCCTTGCCTCCCCTGTCCTCCCTCCTCCATCTCTTCCTTTCTCCCTCTTCCCCTGCCCTCCTCTCTCACTGACTTCCTATGTCTCACTGGGCATCTCTTCGTCTGGCTTTATTTCAGAATCAGACACCAGGGGTCAGTGATTTCATCCAGACAGACAGACATAAGTGTATCAGCTTCTCATCAGGGTAATAAACCCTGCGGTTCTCCCTTATGTCGCATCAGTGCTCATGTACGGCTGAACTCAGGGTGACTGATGCAGCCTTCATATTGTGGCTGTAAAATGGAATAGTACTAAAGAGAAAACAACATGCCAGAATGGATGTCAGTCAGTCAACCGCAGCAGCAAACTGCTTTTCATTTGCCTGAAGGTTATTTTGATATACAAGGACAAGAAGGACAAAATAATGGGGAAATACCTTTAGTAAGGTTGAATGCATTTTCAGTGTGATTATTCTCTTTGTTAAAAAGTAGTAGTGACACAAAATACTTGCTAGGGGTAATAGAGACCACACTTTTAATATTAATAGAGGTGTATCTTATTTGTTCTTAGATTCCCATCAGCCTCAGCTAGACATTGCATTAATTGCTATTTAGCAAATGTCATCAAGCTAGCACACTCAAATTATGGTGGACATAATAAACATATCAGCTAAACATTAGCATTTTAGTATTGTCATTGTGAACATGACATTAAGCTCAAAGCACAGCTGTGCCTTAATACAGCCTCACAATATGAACACTCCCACATACCAACTCAGATGTTAGGAATATTCAAAAAAAATATATAGATAAAATACAGGATCAGATGATTTTGTAGGGTTAGTATTGTGGATTTTTCGCATAACGGCTACTGTACTTGAAAGAGTGATTGATGTTCTACTACACATGAATATGTATACCATAATGAATTTGTAAGTTACAGTAAACATAGTCTCGCTTTGCCATTTCCCTCCTCCAAAGCAGGCGCGTAGGCAGTAATGGGCCAGGGCGGCACTGGCCCGCCCACTTTACTCACTGGCCCGTCCAGCCAATCCAGTGTGAATCTTTTTGCTACTTCTAATCTTTTTGAAAATGGCCCGCTCACTTTTGTATTGGCCCGCCCAAAATACTATTTCTGCCTACGCCCCTGATCCAAAGTGCGCTGGAGGAGAGTCTGGCTTGTCCACACAGCATTCAGGGCGTGCTCTGGTTTATTGGCATTTCTTTAAACTAATCACAATCGTCTTGGGTGGTGCTATGCCTCTGCAAAATAGGCTCGGAAGGAACTTGTTTTGTTGGAACATTTGTACGTTTAAAAATTGTTTTAGTCATGCAACAGAAAACTCAGATTGGACAGATGGCGAGGTTGTGGTATTTTTAGCGGTTCCTACTGTAATTCTAAGCCGAAAAAGTGTGTGTGTCAGTTGGGTACAGAGCTCCGCGTGAGCACAGGCTTCTATGACTGTCAATTTAGCCAGGATCTAACGTTAGCTACTCCGCTGTGCTGAGGAGTAATGTCTGGCTATGTGAGACAAGCGTCTAGCAACATTGTTGGATGCTGCGGTCTCAGCCTGGCAACCAACGTGAACTTTGAGTCTGGGGAAGAGGGGCGGGGGAGACGACTCTCTCCAGTATTGTGAATTTGTACTGCAGTAACTTTTTTAAACACTAGCTGTAAGTATTACATATTGGACCTTTAAAAACAACATATTTTTTCTATGGCAGGGAATCATGGAAAGAGAGTTATAAATACCTTCATGGGAAACAGTAACTTAAATAAATCCCTCAACCCCAGGAAACTAATATTTTTCGAACAGCAGGTGTAATTGCTAGTTTGGCATTGCAGATAACAAGAAATGTGGTTTTCTCTGGAGATGAGCTATTCATATAATATCATTTGTACATTTCCTGTAGGGCCACTGCAAGTCTCATATAACCAGTTTCAATCACATTTATTAGCCTTTTTGCGAAAGGCCTTGTGAAGCCATGTCATCGGCATATTTAATAGACTGTGCTGAAACTATGGAGCCAGAGTTCATTAAGCTACAGTGAAAATACAACGGCAGATTACTTCCCAGTGGAGCCTCCCTCTGCTAACAAGGCTCTGTTCTGACATACTGTAGATCCATTGAAACAGACCCTCTGTCCCTAAATTGAGCAGAACGTCTTTGATCCAGACAATGAGGCATATGTTAGCAGTTTTTAAATTTGTATTCATTTAAAAGAGGATGTCAAATTTAAGAATAAAACTCTGCCAAATGCTATAGGCATCTGGTGCTGTGTTAACAATTAAACATGGTTAAAACTGCATCATCAGTGAGCCTTATGAACTTCAGTGGGCCATGACAACCCCTGATGGATGCCATACTGTGATTTGTAACCATTAGTTCCATTGTTATGCTTAAAATGAAAGTTAGTATTGTTAGATCTACTATCGATAGTTCTAGTACAATCAGTGACCAGTTAAAACCTCATTTTAACATTCAATAGCAGTCTGTAAGTACCCTGTCAGAGCATTTTGATTTAATCTGTTCTGATACTGTCACATTTAGCATTGCTCTCACCTGTATTAAATCTAGAAAATGTATTCATTTCATTAACGGGAGTTCGTGTTGAGCAATATAGCTGTTTTCCATTTCTGCCTATTGTGTTCAGACCTGCCCATGTCTGCCATACATTGCAATTACAAATTTAGTTTTGATTTTATAGTGTGTTTTATTCTTCGTTTTAGGAGGATATCATTGTCTGCATTGTCACTATGCCTAACCTAAACCAAAAAGTTTCAGTTGTTAAAATGTATCTAGGCTTTAATCCTAGAGGTGGCGACACGTAGCTGTGGTCAGCGCTGTATAGTATAGTCTGGTTTGGTTGTAAACAGGACATTAGAGGTTAGAGTGTGTTCTTCAAATGTCCCAAAGAGGCTGCTGCACTTACCAAACTCTAAATGGCTCCAAAATGTCATGGGTAAAAGAAAGAAAGCTTTTTTTGTTTTATTGTAGCATTATAACTTTGTCAATACCTCTGCCTTTGGTAGTAGAGAGCCGGGACGAATGCACAGAGGTTATTGTAATAAGAGGCAACACACACATTCGTTTTGCACAACAGCCACTTACAGGGCGGCCACTATTTTGGACTGAATGCTGCCCTGAATAATATCAAAGTACCATTAAATGCATAAAGCAACAGTTATCTGTATTTGAGTCATGAGGAACGCTTTCTCATGAACAGGTTCGTTTTGACATTGTATGAAAACGTAGGCACATCAATTCGTATATTACTACAAAAAGTATGGCGACCGCCACGTCGTTTCAACGACTGCTGCAGTTAAGTTCAGCCATGCGATTGCCATGTGGTCGACTGTTTTTTTTACGCAACAAAACGACTAGTTAACATTACCAAAAAACACATAAAACACCTGTCCCCTAAGAAGTACTCGCAATACACAAACACGCGTTTCTGGGGTGAAAGTCTTGTGTTCTCTCATGGCATGAACTCCGCTCCTGTGCTTGACAGCCCTGTGTTTTATGATCCACCCTATCCAACCCATCCACCCTATCCAGCCATCCACCCTATCCAGCCATCCACCCTATTAACCCATCCACCCTTTCCAACCTATCCACCCTTTCCACACCTACGTGGACCAGAGCTGTCTGATCCTGTTTTGATACGTCGGCCTGTAAGGAGCTGGTGCAGACAACTGCATAGATTAAAATGAGAGCATATCTGTTGAGTGAGACGTACAAGTGAAAACGGACACACGGTCATGATTATAGCCAAAATCATAACCTATGGTAACTTAGTGAGACACAACCCACACAAATAGTGAATGAGTCATATGTGACCCGATTAATTACTATGATGACAGCAACTTAAAGAGCTAAAGATAACTGACAAACTAAAAAATAAGGCGGTTAAATGACCAAAAATGACATGTCATGTGAACTAGGGTTTAATATTTTTCCCGAAAATTACATGAATCAATTCCTGGCTGTTTTTTGTTGTTGTTTTTTTTAGCCAAAGTAATGTATCAATATCATTCAAATATGCGTTCCCAAATCCCAAACTGACATTTTTTATATTATATGTATCATTATTAGGGCAAAAGAACACAGTTTATGTCCATCATCAACACAGTTTGCAATGATCAATTCTGCTGCATGATCAAGTGAGCTGCGTGCTGCAGCGCTTATTATGAAATGCCAGGTGGAATGTCTGGGACTTGTCTTCTGAAACTCTAGGCAACCCAAACCAATATTTTACAGAACTCCATTATAAAAACTAACGCAATCTGCTAAAGTAAACCATTGAATGATTCCTAATTTTTTTTTTTTTTTACGAAATCCATTCTGTAGCTGTTGAGATCTGTAAGCTGCAAACGGGAATAATCACTCAAAATTAACCAAATATTTGTTTATTAGGGCAGGGCAGGGCAGGCATATTTCTCTTCTAAACACACAAACAAGTTCAACTAAATTAAAGAAAATGACCCACAGAAATGTACAACTGTGCACTGCAAAAAGACAGGACCATATGTAAAACTGAATTGAAAAGAAAATGCCTAAACACTCTGCCGCAATATCAGCATTGCATTGAACTCGGGACAATTAAGGCTACATATTTCTTTTAGTTCACAATGAATTCTCACCCTGCCCTTCTTTCTTTTTCTTCTGAGAGTGTTCTTTCAAAAAGCAGAGCGCGTTGATAGACTCTGCGTTCAGGCGGATTTCCGTGACAAATTGGCCGCAGGTAGAAAATGTTCTCTCCGCCTCCACGGATGGAGCCTGAATAATACTAAGAGCTTCAAACAACTGTTGCAGGTGAATGGATTTAGTGAGCCTGTATTACCGTAGCTACGGTACGGCACCGTCGCCTGCATCAACGTTACCGTATGACAACAATAGAACCGCACTCCTTGCGTTTTTTATTTTATTTTATTTTATTTCCCGTTTCCCGTCATAACCTTTCCTGGGAATCGGGAAATTGTCTTGATCAGATTTCCCGGGAATCCCGTTTCCCGGGATTAAACCCTAATGTGAACCTCTTTCTACAAAGTGTAACAGCCGTTTCTGTGAAATAAATAACCCAACAGAAGTAGGCAGCAGCCTGTAGCCACGGTGTCTGAGCAAAGAAAAGAGCAATCCCTCACAAACAGAAAATTCAAGTGTCCTGGGAACTGCATTTAAAAACCATCACAGTGTTGAGGGCTCAGGTATCAGGACTCTAACATTTCCAAGCTGTTGATCACATTCATTTATGCATTCAAAAGCCTGGAGGAGTGAAGAATTAATTACTTCAGCTTAGTGACCGGAGAAGTGTGCAGCATGAAAGCTGAAAAGGTGAGGAGCAGAAAGTAAGGGAAAGCCAGATCATCTGTTCATTCAAGTTGGGCCGATTGTCTATTGCTTACCCCCATGGGTGGTCACCTGACCTCCCCAACCGGCGAATCCCATCGCTCAGTTCTCCCGCTTCATGAATGCTGGCATTTTCATTTCTAGTAATTATGTGCATCCTTATATCCTCGCAGGCTCCTGTCCAAAAGTACTGTGCAGATGTGTGTGTGTGTGTGTGTGTGTGTGTGTGTGTGTGTGTGTGTGTGTGTGTGTGTGTGTGTGTGTGTGTGTTTGTGTGTATAAGTGTATGCGTGTGTGAGTGTGTGTGTAAAAAAAGAAAAAGGGGGAATGGAAGTCAATCAGAAAAGAGACCAGAGTGACTCATAACACAAGCAAAAGAAGAAAACAATGGAGAGAAAGAGAGAGAGTGCCAGAGGGAAGGGAAGAGACAGGGATGGAAAACAACAGAGCGGAGAAAGAACCACTATTTTACTAAGCAAACATTTAATATTATCATACAGAATGTTTAAAACAGACATGACTACTATTAGCAATGCGGTGATGACGCGCATTAAGCTCAGACTCATACACGGGAGGGGAAGAGTATACGCAACAGGGCAAGGAGGCTTGTCATTGGTTCTTTCCAAGAGGACGGTGAGGCATTGATTGGTGGCCGTTTTTACAGGATTACAGCAGCTACAGATGATGTATCATTATTGCTAATTTTTTAGAGCCCATAAGTTATTTATTGCTGTCGGGGTATAAAGACCATTTCAAAAAATATATAAAAAAGTGTATATTGGGAATAGTGTCCGACCCTGCCTTTAAACGCACCATTGCTCCATGTAATTGATAATGTTATAATAAATTCCCTTTTGTCCTTATTTGTAGTTAAAGAAATTTCAGTAGCTAATCTCAGTGGGAAAGAAACTTGGTTGCCACATTTTACATATTGCCCTAAAAATGTTTTTTTAACATAGAAATTTCTACACACACATACACAAGCACTCAAAGGTGTAAAAAGTGTTAATGTGGCATTGTGAATGCTGAAAAGAGAGACAGGGTTGAAAAAAATGATGAATGAATTGAAGCCCGTACGGATGATCAGTCTCATTTGTTTGAAAATGATATTCAGCCTTGATCCTCTTGTTCGCCGTATACCTCAAATATTTGCGCCATCGGCACTGTATGTTGACTAAACATCAATATTCATTATTTGAAATGCGTATTCATTGAGTAAGACTTTAAACTAATTACATCACTAATACCCTTATGACTTTTTCATACATAGGCCAGTGTACTGGACAAATATTCATTAGTGATGGTGTGATGTGAGCTCAGTGTATTTAACTTCAGAACCAACAGAGAGGAAAAGGCAGAGAGATGAGAGAATAATGGAACACCATCTATTCTTGCCTTCTTGCCTAGCATTCCTCTGCTGATGTGAAATTCATATTCTTATGTAAATGAGCAGCCACAAAAGACCGACAGTAAAATTACTGATATTAACATTTTCACAGATGTGTTATTATTTCATCTTTACTGAGTTAGGGAATAATCATGTGTTTTGCATAAAACAAAATGGATATGATTTAGCAATCAATGTAATGTACATTAGATATTTGTAAAGACATTTTAAATCACAGGAGAGCCGTGCATCTCTCTATAAGAATCGAAATGATCTGAGAAACTGATCATTTACTGCTATATACAGAAATAAGGTTTTGACTAGTCTCACATTGACAGCTCTATCTCCACAGTGCTGTGGAGGAAGGTCTGGCTACAGCACACATACATTCCTGAATAGGAGGGAGAGAAAAAACACTCTGGGTGATTTGCATTTTTTTAAACCAATCACAACTGTCTAATCTCCGGAGGCAGCGTTGCTGGCTCTTCAAAATGGTCTCAGGAAGGAACTTGTTTTGGTGGAAAATTTGCACCCCGCAAAAGAAAATGGCACATACAATATTACATGAAGTTAACTGGTCACACAACACAGTAACGTGAGCTATTGAAATTAGCTGGATACATGGTTAAACATAATTTGCTCTTACCAGTGTATCGTTGTGTATATGTACTTCAGCCATAGGAAATCCCTGCCAATAAGAGGGTGACACGGGAATCAATTGTCACTCCCATCCCGAGCCCACAAAAATACTCCCGTTATATCCCGATCACGTGACTGTCCCCTCCCCCCCTCCAAAAAAAAAAAAAATCCTGCAAAATCCCGAGAGAAAGACGCAACAGAAACGCCACGCTCACGCCACGCAGCCAGTGTGAAGCCGGCCTTGGAGAGACTAAATGCCATAAACATATTCTTTGTAAATCTTTACAATCATTCTCTGAAAGAATCAAGCAGGCCTGCATTATTGCACGATTCAAGTTGTCTTCAAAACTTGAAATGTACTTCCGTTGATCCAGATTAGGTTTGGATTTATGTCATATAACAATACATTTGGGTTAAAGGCAGGGATGAATTAACCTGCTAGGGGGAGGCCTGAAGCTAAACATGAGTTGTGGGCCGTTATTAAGTACGACTTACATATTTCCCCAATTTATTCTACCCACAGAAACGTGCCAGTATTCTTACACTGGAACACCACCTTTGCCCTAGATTTTCTCTGTCAGTTAGAGACATTTGGTTAAGAATATGCCCCACTGTAAGCATAATATCAACACAATATAAGCTACAACCCCAAATCAGAAAAAGTTGGGACAGTATGAAAAACACAAATAAAAAAAGAAAGTAGTGATTTCTAAATGTACTTTGACTTGTATTTCATTGCAGACAATGTGAACACAAAATATTTCATGTTTTGTCTGGTCAACTTAATTTCATTTGTAAATATACATCCTTTCCTGTCATTCAGACCTGCAACACATTCCAAAAAAGGTTGGGACAGGAGCAATTTAGGGCTAGTAATCAGGTAAATTGGTTAAATAATGATGTGATTTGAAACAGGTGATGGAAACAGGTGATTGTAATTATGATTTGGTACAAAAGCAGCATCCAAGAAAGGTTTAGTCCTTTAGGAGCAAAGATGGGCCGAGGATCACAATATGTAGTTACAGCCACAAATGCCAGTTAAAACTGTACTGTGCCAAAAGGAAGCCCCATGTTAACAGTGTCCAGAAGCGCCGTCGACTTCTCTGGACTCGGAGGCATCTGGGATGGACCATCACACAGTGGAAACGTGTACTGTGGTCAGATGAATCAGTATTTCAGGTATTTTTTGGGAGAAATGGATGCCGTGTGCTCCGGACCAAAGAAGAAAAGGATCATCCAGACTGTTACCAGCAACAAGTCCAAAAGCCAGGGTCTGTCATGGTATGGGGTTGTGTCAGTGCCCTTGGCAAAGGTAACTTGCACTTCTGTGATGGCACCATTAATGCTGAAAAGTACATAGAGATTTTGGAGCACAATATGCTGCCTTCAAGAAGACATCTTTTCCAGGGATGTACATGCATATTTCAACAAGATAATGCAAAACCACATTCTGCACACATTACAAAGTCCTGACTGCGGAGGAAGAGGATACGGGTACTTGACTGGCCTGCCTGCAGTCCCGACCTGTCTCCAATAGAGAATGTGTGGCGCATTTTGAAGCGCAAAATGCGACAATGAAGACCCCGTACTGTTGCCCACCTTAAGACTTGTTTTCATCAAGAATGGGACAAAATTACACCTGAAACACTTCATCACTTGGTGGTTCAGTCCCTAAATGTCTTTTAAGTGTTGTGAAAAGGAATGGCAACATTACAAAGTGGTAAATGCTTTACTGTTCCAACTTTTTTTGAAATGTGTTTCAAGAACCAAAATAGGATTTTTTTTTTTTTTAAACAAAAACAAAAATCATGAGGAACACATTGAATTATGTGCTGTTGTATTGTCTGCAATGAAATACAAGTCAAAGTACATTTAGAAATCACTACTTTCTTCTTTTATTTGTGTTCTCCATGCCGTCCCAACATTTTCTGATTTGGGGTTGTACATTTTAACACAGGGCCCCTCTACAAGACAAGGCCTCTATAGAGACATTTCAAACCAAAAGTCAACGTTGACTTTTTTTAACTTACGTTTGTTAGTTACGTACGTAACATTCTAATGTCACGTACCTAAGTTATGTAACAAACATACTTATTTTAACCCACACTACGATCTTTTCCTAAACGTAACCAAGTAGTTTCGTTGCCAAAATCTAACCATACCCTGCACGTTAAAAGATGCCACCAAAAGGTCCTGACCAATTCTGTATGTGACGAGTTGGGAGAGAACATGTGTTGCACATCTGGGTTGTAGGCTGAAGTAAACAACCTGCTGCTGCAGAGGCATTGCACTCATAAACCCACTCAGTAACACTGACTACATTTATGGCCATAAACTGTCCCAAACCGCCGTAAAAACCCAGATTGAGAAACATATTCCGAATGCGCTGTATAGACAAGTTTACGCGCCAAATCATGGGTGGCGACATTACTCTACACAAATGCATTTCATTTCCGCCGGAAGTGATTTGCGCAGCGTCTGCCGGTGTAAACACAGCGATGTCGGTGCTAGCAGTGCTAGCTTGGGAACACGGTTCTACTACTTTGACTGGATATGGCGTTACTCTCCCCCACCCGAATTCAGTGCAGAACTGGGAGGATAACATGACGATGTGGCCCAGCATAACGTACAGCAAGATTTGCGCCTACTTCGTGCAATCCACGGCAATAGATGGAAAAACAATGGACTATCTGAAAGCCTCCGAGGCATATCAATATCTGCACAGCAACAAAGTCGGTTGTGTCATGTCATACAAACATGATTGTTTTGTTTATCTGAAAGCAAATGTAGAGCCTAGCCAGTGTTTGAACAATGCGTAGCATAATGCTTGGGTGCTGGTAACTGAAGCTGGAGAAGACAAAACTGCGGGATGTACGTGTGTTGCTGGACCAGGGAGATCTTGTTCCCACTCAGCTGCGATCCTGTGGAAGGTAACTAGATTATTTGACCGTTGTAGCCTAGGCCTATCTCTTTATTATTATTGTTATTATTAATTAATACTGTTCAGTCAGATCCTTGATTCCCAGTCGGTATCAGGCTTGCGTAAAAAATGTAAACAATGGAGCGCATGTACATTGCCTCTACGTAGCTGGTTTGTGGTCGCAGCACTATCTATCTAACCACTCGTTCTGGTGCTTTTTCGAGCGTTTGCAACCAACTACCGCGCACGTCATTCCCGAACCACTTTTCTTCATGTTGTAATTGTTATATCCTCTTTGTCACTGCGATATCAGTGCTTTGTCGGCACAACGGAGCTAGCTAGCAAAACAAACCCGCCCGCCAGAACGGAAGTGGATTGCATCGACAGGAGGAGTTTAGGAAGTAGAGCGGAAACGGCTCAAAAACTTGTCTATACATGTCCAAGGAATGATTCTAAAACCCGAATAATACCGACATATCCCACATGTCTCAACCCTTGTGTTTTCCTCGGGTCAAATTTGACCCGTTTTTTAAATCAGAAAATTGGGTTTCTTTCAGCCAAATTGTCCAAAGTAACATGGTAAAATTAAATTACTTCCATTGAATAAGTTTTATTCAACTTTATAGCATTTGAGAAAAATGTTAAAATGGTTTCAAAACAGTTTACTGACTAAACTTTGACATAAACAAGTCTGTGATTCACTCAACATCTTAAAGTTCTCATATTATACTTTTTGGCTTTTCCCCTTTCCTTTATTGTGTCATATATCTTTTTGTGCATGTTATAGGTTTACAAAGTGAAAAAGCCCAAAGTCCCCCCAAAGATTGAACAGAAGTGAGATGCCTCACTGTAGCTAAAACAGAGAGCTCAACACACAGGGTGAAAAGAGGAGCTGCAGCAATGTGTAGTACAACAAAAAATATGGTGTTTTTTAAACCTATTATGGTACAACCTCTAAATACAATTATGAACCTGAACATTTTCATAATATGGGCACTTTAACTATTAGTCAAAAATAATTCATAATTTCTGCTTTTTAAACAAGACAATAGGTATAATGTCATATAAATTAAGTTTATTGACCATGAATTAAAAAAGTGTTGGGAAAAGCGACAAAAAAGGTAAAAAAAGAATTTTTTTGGACCCGGAAGGACAACAAGTTCATGGTCTACACAAAAAACAACACAAAGGTGTCGCAATATCAAAATGGAATAAGCTTTCATATTTGGAAAAATAGCAGAATATTAGTGTGCATGTAAACATACTCACTGTAAGGATTATACTTTGTATTGCTTTTGCCCAGAAAATTGCCAGTGTGGTAGAAAACCAGGCTTAGTACTACACTTTAATATAATTGCTTTTAATTGCATCTCCTTTGTAGGAACTATTGCACCTTGACTGTTGTATAACCTGAGTGTTGCCCCGTACTTTCCAAACTGCCTTAGAGCTTCTTCTTCTTTTTTTTAATAACAAGATGTTCATATAAGGGTAATGTCAGGCTGACCTGGACATATCAGTCCTTTTTTGGAATTCTTTTGGAGACATATATTTTCCAAGTATCTGTAGTATAAAGGAAGGAAGGGGGTTTAGAGCATGTATAACATTGTTGCACTGCTCAATATGTTTTAGTTGTATGTCTGCAGACTTAATTTCGATCTTTATTGATGATAAATTATCTTATTATTGCCCCATCTCAGTCTCCTGATATTTCATTGACTAATCATAAGTACCAGAAAAGCAACAACACCAGTGAGATCCTGCGGAACATTTTACATGTTAAACGTTTCACATGCTTTTACCTGCTTCTTTTTTTTATTACCAAAACCACACTGCAATACATTTCAACTTTGGAAAAGAAAATAAAGTAAAATTACACAAAATCCCTGTTTTTTTTATTCGAAGCAGCTTGCCATTAACGGACCAATCATGAACCGCTTAAGACCCGTTACTGCCCTGCAGTGTGTTGCTGATCTCTACGGAAGCCCTGAAAGCCAAGGTGACAAAAACAATCTTTCTTTAAGCCCCAGTGTGTAACATTTGTAGTTGTTCATTATCAAAATCTGTATTGCCCTTCACAAACTTGTCCTTTTTTATGAATATTGACCACCACCATCAATTCCAAGTATTTCTATTGGCTTGAAATTTTACATTTGCGCTTACATGAACTGGGGTAAATGCGGTAGCCCGTATGGGACATACAGGCTATACTGCTCCGCATTTCGCACTGTGACTGTGACGTATGCCAGGGAGGGAGGGGGAGTCTCTGTTGCGACTCACTGCCGGCAGATTTGAAAGCCTGTTGCGTCTATTATCGAGGACATAACTGAGTCGCCGAAGAAATTAAAATGACCACGTGACAGGCAAAGCAACGCGACCAAAGTTAATATTGTTGTGGCTTTTCCAAGATGGAAAGAGCTGATGAGGAGCAAGGATTTTAAAAGGGACGCCGAAGTTGCCTGCTTTCTTCTCAACAGGTAATTCTGCCTATTTGTGTAAAAGTTTTATAGTTGCTACTTGCTTGGCTAACTATAGCATGGTTGTGTATAACGCTAGAACGACGTCTAGGATACTTTTCCTTGCGTCAGTGATGAAAAAGGATTGTCTACCTTGTAACATAAACGTAATCATATGTGCCGTGATTTCCCTGGCAGACAACTCACGTCATGCAGTTGTAACACAGACTAGCTACTAGAACAGCTGTGTGTAAACGATGGAGACACTAAGGGCCAGATGTACTAACGCTTTTGCGCCCACTTCAGGCGTATTTGTGTCGCAACGTGCGCGTAAAATCATGGCGAGGTATGTACAAACAGGCCGCAATGATGTAAAAGCACAAACTGCATGTCGTGGGAGCTGAAAAGGGCAAATTGCGTTTTTCGTGTCATGCATATTTATTCGCGGGAAAGTGGGAGTTTACCGTAAAGAGATGGGAGGGGAAGCGTAAAGAGCGCTTAATTACGTATTCCGCGGTATGTACAAAAACCTCCCGTGACAGCGCGCCTCTATTTTGCGGTGAAAATTCTCCGCCTCTTAAAAGCAGGTGTAAACCTGGAAGCGGGTTTCCTCACATATGCCTCCTGGTGAAATGACAGCAGTAATCCGAGCAAGACGAAGACATAGGCCAAGGAGACGAGCTGAAAGGAGTTTTGCCACAAGGATCACAGATTAAGCAGCCATGCAAGATTACAGTTACTGGAAGAAATCAAAGATGACATCGAATCTCCGACTCAGAGTTCACATTCCAGCAGTTGTTAAACTCCTTGCTACATTACAAATATTGGCATCAGGATAATTTCAAACAGTCATAGCATCAGCAGTGGGAATATCGCAGTCTGCACTCAGCCGTATCATAGCACAAGTACTTACAGTTAACGATATAGTGGGCGGAGAAAGGCGCTAATTACGGATGACCTGCAGGTTTGGTAAATATGGCGTAAACTATGGTATCATTGCGTTCGCTATCTGCGGGTGAGCCATGGCGCTGATAACGCTACGTTCGCAAATGCACGTACATCTGGCCCTAAGAGATCATTTCAGTTTCTTTGACATTGTTCATGCTGCTCAGAGAAATATATTAAAAACACAAACCTCCGTTGCTTCTCTCCTACGCTGTAAACATCGCCTTACACTATTAATCTGGTACAATATACAGAATAACGATAGCACTGATACTTTACTAACATCAGCTTGCATATGTTTGGGAACCTGATAGCTGATGTTAGCAATGAAATGGTACCAAAATAACGTCAAACTATTATTACACTGGAAGGAACACTCACGGACGGTTGTCGCTAATTTCGGGTTCGACCACCGTAGGAGTTATAACGCACTCGGAATGGGGGGGCTACAAAGTGAAATTCAGTTGGTTGTCATATAGGCTACAATTTCACCACTAGATGGGAGCAATTCTTACACACTGGGACTTTAACCCTTGTGTTGTCTTGCCGTCGACCATGCAACCTTTTGTTTTTTTGCTTTTCCAGATGTTTTTGTCACTTTTTTCCAAAATTTTGTTTTTGTTATTTTTTTCCGATGTTTTTTTTCTTTTGCTGTGATTCTTTCAATGTTTTTGTTGTTCTTTTTGACATTCTTTTGTAAATAGTTTTCTCCATATGCTATACAATTGAATAAATCCCCCAAATTCAATAAAAGTAGTGAACTGATCATTTATTATACTTGTGAAGAGCATTTTATGGAACCATATATATATATATATATTTATTTTGACAATTTGGTTGAAAAAAACACAGGACTTTCACCCAGGAGGTCAGGGTTCGTGTCCCGTGTGTAACTGAAATATACATTTCTAACCCCACCCATGATCTTTTCCTAAACCTAACTGTCCCGTTCTTGTGCCGCATGTCAGTTAAACGTACGTCCAGACCCAGAGCGCCAAAAAGTGACGCAAAGAGTCCCGCCCAAGCGTGTCTAAATATGACGCTAAAGGAGACTTTTTGCGTAATTTGTTTTTTTCTGACTTGCCTTTCAGGGCTTCCGTAAATCTCTGATAGTGTGGACAATACACAGTTGTGACAATAAAGTAGGTGGAAGAAAAAAAACAGATGGAGAGACAGCAGAAGCAGAGGAAAAAAAGGAAAGCAGCAGTCAAAAACACAGACAGGAAGTTAAAGAAGAGAAAAGCTCAGCACCTCTCAGTGATTTTCAGTTTCTCCACAGCTGTATAATTTAAACCATCTGCCACTGCTGCAAGCAACATACCTCAAAGACACTGTGTGTGTGTGTGTGTGTGTGTGTGTGTGTGTGTGTGTGTGTGTGTGTGTGTGTGTGTGTGTGTGTGTGTGTGTGTGTGTGTGTGTGTGTGTGCGTACGTGCGTGCGTGCGTGTGTGTTTACCTAGCTAATGATGACAGCACTGTTTTTTTTTTTGCATTTGCATGTGTGTCTACACATACCTGTATGACTCTGGATTCTCTACTAATGATGACTTTGAGGTGGCGCAAACACAGACATCACAAAAAAAAAAAAAATAATACTCAAAGGCAGCAGCCATGACTAGAAAGTGAAGTTGTATTTGTTTGGTGAGGGCATTTTAATTTGACTATGCCTTTTCACACAGGGATAGTCAGCTTTAACAAGCACAGATAATCATCTCAACTCAGCTCATTTCCCAAACACCAAACATGTTTTGGTTTCACAGAATTATTTTGTGTTGCGTGGCCCTGTGTTGAGAAGCTGACTCTCTGTGACACATGAATGAAAATAATAGACTTTGAACTGCAAATACATGTCAAGAAATATCTTAACGTGTCACCAAATCAGTAGGGGTGTGCTTAATGAATGTCTGCAGTTCAGTTCTGTTATTGATTATGATATGTATCTTTAGAGTTGTGAATTTATTTGAAAAAGATATTTGTTTGTAGATAAGGTTCGGCAAGGCCTGCATATGTTTTTTTTTTTTTTTTAAGTTTTCTTACATAACCGGGTTGACATGACATAGTGAATTTCTGGAAATAGAGTTTCACCAGCCCAGTATCCACAGGACTTATGGTTAAATTAGACAATTCCCCTGCACATAAGTTATCTTCAATGCAGTGCCGATGCAGGAGGTACAGTAGGAAACTGGAAGTATTAGTATAAGAGCATGTAGCATGTCTGAATTTCAGGCCGGAGACTGGTATTCTCCTGTACTTGTTGAGGGTGGGTTTTTTTTGTTGGCCTTTTACATTAAGTGTATGTTTTTGCACCTTATTTGCTGATATTTATTTAAATTTCTTAAAACGGTATTTTATCTCCACAGCATCTCTACAGTGAGCCCACTTTTATTAAAAACAATGCAATGCAATGTGCAATTAATTGAATTTCGATTTCGGCTCCCAACGATCACCAAAATAATACGTGCGAGTAAAGATGGCAGAAGGAGGGCAGCCACAGCTACCATGGAAATCCAGGGTAGCAATTTGAATTTGCTCAGCGAGTTACTCTGGCATCGAGCAGTGCTGCTCATTAACTATACCCTTGTATCTGATCTGCACCAATCACATTGGTCTATCTGATATAGGCGGGCCAGAGGCAACCTAAACAGATGACGACAGTTTAATCTACCAGTTAGCTCCACTGGTAGTTAAGCATATGGGGCTCTGGATATGTCACCCTGTGTATTGTTGTGATTGGTCGTAGTGTTATCCAATTGCGTGCAGTGAGATTTTCAAATGCACGCTTGGTGCCGCCCCTCGAGATGGGCGACTTTCATTACTCAATGCCAGACCCTTAATCTTTTCGGATTTGGGTCTGGATTTCCAGGCTAAGCCATATCAGCGTTTGGTGAGCAAAAAAGGCAAAACCAACTCTGTTGTCTTGGAACAGTTAACGTTAGCTAACCCTGCGGTCCCTCTGCCTCCCCGCTGTAGTAGACGTTGTATTCCCCAGACACGCTGTATTCACTTACTGTTTACAACTTAGTGGGGGTGCATACCGCTCAAAACCAACATGAAAAAAGTAATGTTCCCTCAGCATTTCGTTGAGCAGGGATGTTTAATCACCTGTTTCACGTAACATTATTAGGTACCGTCTATCTGCTGGATTTTTCCATAGGTTAGCTAACAAATAAGCCCACTGACGGCAACATTATTGTTCATATTTTGGCACAATGTTTAGTAATGACAGTAGTAGTGGTCATAGTGAGTGAAAATGTGATGTGAGATGCACATTGTGTTATGTATCTGGAATTGTTCATTAGCTGTGTAACGTTATGTGTGATATCCGTAAAGCTGATTTTTTTGATCGAGCAGCCCTACAGCTTTCTCCTTCTTATCTGCCTTTGTTGACGCGTTGTTATGCTTCTTTGCATGTCACCGCCACCTGTAGATGAGCGAAATAATGTGAAACCATTGGCAGGAGCCACACTTGACACAAACAAAAAAAAAAGATTCTCCATAGCTTAAAAACATAGGCTATGAATGTCTTGTCCTTTTGGTATTGTTCTGTGTGGTTAGACTGGTAAATATGAGCATCTTGTGTGCAGTTTAGTGGAATTACTGCTTAAATTCAATTCAATTTCAATCCAACTTTATTTAGACGTTATCTCAGGACACTTTACAGATACAGTAGGTCTAGACCACACTTAGTGAGGCCATCTGCTGCTATCAGCTTTGGACTCCTTTAATCATCAAGACATGATGGACTCTTTAGAAGCGGTAATTGTCTTTGCTTGATTTTCTGCACGCGAAAGTCACCGGACGACACCATTTTATGAACATACCCATTCTGAGAAATACAGAGAGAGTCGTGTGGAGCTGATAGTCTTCAGTAGCTTTGCAGCAACTCATTTGGCAATGGCTTGAATGTAACGGACGTTCATTACAGTTTTTCTCGATTGTTTACAGACATTTTCTGAAAGCATGCCTCATACTCTCAGAACTCAAAATTCTCCTGCAAAAGGAAACTTTACATTCATGTTATTTCTTCTCAAAATGGTATTTTGTTTTCAAATGACACACACAAGCCATCATATGAATAGACATTTATAAGAACCAGTTGAACACTGATGTGCTCAATGTAAAACACTCATGATGAATGTAAAACACTTCTTCTCCATTCATCATAATGACTTAGGCCTTTCTTTTGTTCATACTACAGACAGTACATAAGTGTGTTGTGAAATATTTGAGAATATTGTTTTTATACTCCGAACACACAAACACACAGTAACGAATAGATTTTATTTTTCCCACCAACACAAAGTCGCACATACAGTGGTCTACATACAAAACAACAGAAGAATTTACTGTATACAGTTACAGTAAAAAATAAAAAATAAATAAAATAAAAACTATGCTGCATCCTCTCTTCTGTTTGGGTCTGGCCACAGCACCTCATTCACATCACAAGCAATGTTTTCCCTGGCCAAGCAGCGGGGGAATATCGCCTAGCATGGCAAATCCAGCCCTGAAAAGCATCAACTGCTATATCTCCACATGCGTCTTCCATAGCTTGGAGAAGGGGTACACGCGTTTGTGGATTTCGGTCATACGCTTTCCATCTCCAGGCAGAAAAAAAGTGAGGAATGGTGAATATGGAGGGAGATAAACAACTAAAAAGCGTGGGTGGGCAGTGAACCAGTTACAAACCAGAGCAGCCCGGTGTCCCAAATGACAACGTACCTGAGCTGCTCTGGGCCGTCTATCTGACCTGGTGGAACGAATGTGTTGTGTAGGGTGTCCAGGAATGTGATCAGATGGGCAGTGTTGTAGGGGCCAAGGGTAGCATGGTGATGGATGACGCCGTGGCGGGTAATCGCTGTACACATTGTGATGCTCCCTCTGCGCTGGCCAGGGACTTCAACAATGGCACGCTGGCCGATGATATTCCTTCCCCTCTTTCGTCTTTTTGTGAGGTTGAATCCAACCTCATCAGTGAAGATGAACTGGTGCTCCACTGCAGCCACCTCTAGCTCAAGGACTCTCTGAAACACACATGACAATAATCAGAAATAGACATGGAGTGGTCACTGTTGTGAAGTACAATCATTATGATTACAATACTGAAATATGTATAATTTATACAGTGTTGAGAGTATGCATCGATTGTGGGATTGTATAGGACTCACTTGCACATGGTTATATTGCAATTCTTTGACTCTTTCTGAATTGCGTTCTAATGGCACCCTGTAGACCTGCTTCATCCTCAGATTATTTCTGCGCAAGACACGGTCCAGTGTTGATAAGCTTATCCTATCAATATTTTGAAATATCTCATTGTTTTCTTTTATTTTTCTGTGTATTTTCCGTAATGTTATGGCGTTATTTTCTAGGACCACGTACATGATTTCAGTTTCCTGTTCAGGAGACAGAAGACGTTCCCGACCACCTTGTGCTGGTAATCTTTCAGTTCTGCCAAACAAATAGTTAAATACTTTAAATACTGTGTAGGAATACAAAGTAGGAATACATTTCCCAAATACTTGAAACATACTTTATTTTTACAGTCCTACAGAACAGTCCACAGGCAATACTGTACTACTGTACTCATTGAGTACTGTATTGATTTGGCTGTACTCTTTGCCCAGCCTCCCTCATTGTTAGACCATGGTTGACCACATGGTTAACTAAAGTGGCTTGGATCTCATCAGAGATTACAGTCCTTGGCCTTCCTCCTCCTCCTCCTCCTCCTCCTCTTACTCTCACTCCTCTGGCTCAGCCTCTGTTTCCAATGTTGACATCCAAAACAGAAGAGCTTGCCCTTTTATGCTAAAACTCTGATTGCTAATTGTAAAACTGTGTGACAGGTGTTTGCCCATGTGATGAGTCAGTGTGCATATTTGAACATCAGTGTGTTCCTCGTGAAAACAAGAGATTTTCTTCATGAAAATTGTGCCTAATGCAGAGAAATGTGTAGTGTTTTGAAAAAATGTGTTTTAGAACTGCACTTTGAGTGTAAAGCAGGAATTGTGCTTGTAGTTTAGCAGAATTGGTTCAGAGGGTTGGTGCATGAGTTACATGTTGTGGTCATTGTGTCTCAAATACCAGTATTTGTGTGTAAACAATTGAGAAAAACTGTAAGATCAAAAACTTGCGCACTAAAGCTTTAAGTTCATTCATGCTTTCAGACTACAATATTGCAAATATCTGAGTCACTTAACGCACTGATATGTTCCAAAGAGGTTCTTTCAAATAAGAATGGGCTGGCAAGGGAGTGAATTAATGAATGAATTACTGGACCTCCTCACTAACGGCTTAAACATTAACACTGTTTAAAATAAAGCCATTCTATTGTGTTCACAATGGCCGACTTAATTCACCCACTATCTGTGTCACTGCTTTTTTCTTTCCCACTGTCTTGCACACCACACGCACACACACACACACACACACACACACACACACACACACACACACACACACACACACAAGCAGTGTTGGTTAAGTAGAGTGCAGTGTCAGCACCAGTGACATGTTATTAGCTGGAAGAGGAGAGCCTGTTGACATGAGGTGTGTGTGTGTGTGTGTGTGTGTGTGTGTGTGTGTGTGTGTGTGTGTGTGTGTGTGTGTGTGTGTGTGTGTGTGTGTGTGTGTGTGTGTGTGTGTGTGTGTGTGTGCTTTTCATTTGTTTGGGTTCCATTGTTGCTAGCTGCAAGACTGCTGACACTTCATTAGGAATCAACTGCTATCTTTGTTTGCACGTGTGTGTGTGTGTGTGTGTGTGTGTGTGTGTGTGTGTGTGTGTGTGTGTGTGTGTGTGTGAGTGTGAGACTGACAACTGCAGTTTCGGTAAGCACACTCTAATGGCACAGCTACACAGAATCAATCATTGGACATAATTCAAATGGACAGAGGAAGCATGAGGACAGGTGTCAAAGTAAACCAAATACAGAGAGATGGAGAATGAAAGAGGGAGGGAGGAGACAGGAGGATGAAAGAGAAAAAGGCATTAGGACGACACATCAGAAACAGATTGAGAGAGAGTTAATGGATGCTGAGTGATCATTACTACTTCCATAAATGTAAAGTACTGCAGTTAGAGTAGTGAGCCATCACCCATGCTGATGTTAATGCTAAGCGCTTCAGTCATGCTAATTCGATTGCACTGACAGCCACGACAGAGACGTGGATGCAGAGGACATTATCCATATGATAACTGACTCCGCTGACACCCAATGGGCTTACTAAAGCCCTCTCTATACAATTAACAGTGATAGGCAGCCGGTATCAGGTTGATATTCGCTGCTGTGCACTAACATGGCTGCCTGCCACACACTTTCAATAAGGTTGTGAGAATCAATGTTGTACCTGTCATTTGCATAGACAGTCACAGCCAGTGTTAATGTTAGTGCTAAGTGGCTACACTCAGGTTATTCTGGCCATGTCAGCGGCTGATGTTAAAAGCATTAGCAAAGTGCTTTACAGAATTAGAAGGGACAACAAGCAGCTTATTAAGTTCAGTGCAGGCACTTGTAATGAAGCAGCCTGATGGCACTACATATGCCGACCTTCCACCAAACGACTTTTCAAGCGATTCCATTGTCATTTTTCAATATTGGAATGAAATCATGAGTCTTGCTAGAGTTGGGGCGCGGACCAGTCGTCTCAATCGTTTGGTGTTTGTTTGCTGTAAGGTGGTCATAAAACTCAGTCCGGGGCAGACTTTTTCCCATCTTGACGTTCCAACAAAATCAAATATGTTTGATATTAGGGTAAGTTTTAAAGGTGCAGTAAGTCATTCTGCACAAATATCATTGATATTTGAACTCAACTGCCAAACAAATACAAAACTCTAAAAAAACTAAACGCTAAACTTGCTATGTGTGACCCTACAAGATCCCCAGTCTTTACATATTATCGTCTTTAACGTTAGATATGAGATGATTGTCATTAGATGAGAGATGGTGTCAGACTTTATTCTTCTCAAAGTCTGCTCAAAGTCTTCTAGTGTATAGGCATTAGTCTCACTCCCAGCGCGTCAAAAAACGACACTTGATCAGTAGTCCTGGGACGATATGCTTTCGTCCTGATTCGATCCTTTACAATACCGATTTGATTTGTATTGCGATATTCGATAGTATTGAGAATTGCGATTTTCTTTTCCTTCTTTAACAAAACCAAAAGTTGAATAATATACTTCTAGAGACAATATATCATGAGACATTTCTAAAAAGTAATTGTTTTCTTAAAAGAATGCACATCACATGTCAGTCAGTCAGTCTGACATTTATTTCAATTTTGTAAAGAAGTAGATAAGTATTTTCTGCATTTTCTGCTTTCACTTTGTTTTGCTGGAAACGGATATAATGTAGTCGCTGTTGGCCATACCGTGTAAACAGAAAATATTTAGGGGAATCATAGGGAGGAGTGCGCGCCCCATGTAGGAGTCCTTGACAGTGGCCCGGGTTTAAAATCCGACCTGCGGCCCTTTGCTGCATGTCATCCCCTTAATCTCTCCCTCTTTCCTCACTATCTAATAAAAAATAAAATAAAAGAATTCTGGAAAAAAGAATGGATTTTAAAAATGTCATTAGTTACTCACGCAAAAAGTCTCCTTTAGCATCTCAGTCAGACACAGTGGGCTTTCAACTTATTCCAATGTAACCCCATCTGCCAAAGATATGTCATGCTCTGGGTGTCATTTTTCAACGTGCAGGGTAAACCCATTTAGTTAGGGTTACAAAATGTACATTTAACTGACCAAGCATCAGTATTTGATGAGTTGGGAGTGAGAACGCGTTGGACAGTGTAGTGGATCATAGTGGAAGAGTTGAGTGAGTGAATGCTCACCATTTTAAACATGTTATGATGAAAAAAAATCTGTTCCAAATCACAAAAAAACATATTTTCTCACTTAAACCCAGCGGTGTCCAGATAAGGTAACAGTATTGTTTGCGAAGTTTTGAGAGACATATCCCAGACCTTTTTGTTGCCAACAAATTCAAATTGTGGTGCCCAAATGACATTTAGATAACCACTGCAATTCCAGTGTCATTGAGATGGTGGAAGATGTTTTATAGGTGGATCTCTCAAGCCCTGGGCAATCACTCCTATGTGCATGGTTGGATAAAATAGAGCATTAGTTCAGGCAGAGCAATCAAAGTTACACATTAGCTGTTTGGCATCAGCTGCTTCATTCATGCTATGCAATCACACTGGTTTATCTACCAGCTGTGTGGCTACCAGCTGACTAGTACCAACTCAGATGACAACAGTAGCACTAAATAACAATGCAGACTCATTCATTTCAATCAAAAAGTAAAAATCTAGAGTCGTAAAGAAAAACGTTGAAGCCGACTCAACTGCCGCCGCGCAATGCAATGTCAAGGCGCAAGAGAGCGCACATTCCTCGTAGATGTCTTCGTAATGTGTAAATATCCTAACTTTCCATTCACGTTTACCTTGCAATGGAATGAAAAGGATTTAAGTATGTGTATGTATTTCCAAGAATGGTTGCCATGAAATCTTTCCAGAGTTGCGAGATCTTGTCTCATAGAAGCCCTGTTATAAACAAGTGTAGGGTTAAGCATCTGATTAGCTGCCTCTGGGTCTGAATGGGTGCCATTCAATCTACTTTTGAGTTTGAACTGTGGTAGGTGAGGTGATGCATTTACAATACATTTTTGAGAATGGTACAGTTGAGATGAGAAATAATTTAGTTCTCCAACAGACGTGTGTTGGAAGCTCAATGTACAATAAGGTTGTTAGGGTTGGTTTTGTTATGTGAAATGTTGTCCTGTTAAAAATAATATCTAACATAAAAAATGGCAAAATCTTTATTGTGTACAGAATGTCTGCTGCTGCTGTATCATTGCAGCAGTCTGAGGACACAGGGCTGTACATTAGGCCAGTGAACAGGTGTTTAATGGAGTCTGGACAACTACAATAAGACCTCTGCACTCACACCTATCTATCAAACACACACACACACACACACACACACACACACACACACACACACACACACACAGGCTGTAAACGGAGGGAGAATGAGAGGGAGACCTGCCATTGACATCTATCCATCATTTCTCACAGATACACACTGCGGCAAACAATGCTTTATCACACACACATTCACACACAGCCATGCACACACAAACACCTACTGGTCAGTGTACGTGTTTGCGTGTGCATGTGTCTCACAGAGGGAGGCTCAGTAATGAACAACAATATGGTCCGTCCCAAATTATCTCTCCCTGTCCACTCCATTAAAATGCCAAAGGTCCGAATGTTAATATCTCCCTGCTGTGGTTTAGAAGACTGACATTTTCTCACTGTCCCCTAATTCTCACACAACTGATCTTATTTTGTTATTCATTTCCTTGAATTCATTCATTCCTTTTCTTGACTTTATACATATCCATAACGAAAGTTCAAGTTTGTACCAAATAATAACATACATTTAACATTTATTTTTCACCCTGAGCACACAAGATAATGTGACAAACAATTACTTACACTGATGGGGATGGAAATACCTAATGAATATGACAACAAGCAGAACTAAATGCAAAGTAGATTGTGTTAGTGGCATAAGTGTGTGTGTATATATATATATATATATATATATATATATATATATATATATATATATATATATAAAACATGTAGAAACTCATATTTACAAAATTGCACTAAAATACTTGATTAGGCTACAGGATGAAGACCAGCTGGAGGAAAACGCTTGGCAAGTAGGCTTGCTAATAATAGCAAATGCTGTTTCAGAAGAATGTTGGCTTACTGCACGCGTGCTGGTGGGTGGAGGCTTACAAGAAGTTCTGCTGCTACAAAATGTGAATGCAAGAAACAATAGAATGTTTCATGAAAACTGGCATCTTTAGTTTTTTCTTTTTGTTTTTTTCCTGCAATTTACTAACCAAGAGGGTTCAAAAGCCTGGACACATCAGCATTTACATGGCTAACTTTCAATGCAAAATCAATTCAATTCAATGAAAATGATGCAATCAGTGGCTTAGCTTGCTAGCGCAAAGTAAATAAGCCCAAGGTTTACATGCCAAGTTCAACTTAAATTTACTTTGACCTGCACATGCACACCATTGACCAATAGTAAGATGTCTTGACATTGTTTTATTTAGCTTTGAGGGAATGGAGAGTCCAAAATGGGGAGCTGTTGTAGCTTATTAGCTATGTAGCCATCCAATGGAATTTAACTTCCTCTGTCGGGTTATAAACTTTTTTCACAAATAAGGCATGGTTTGCAGACAGTTATGAGACAGAAGTCAATGGTAAAGCTAAATGATTGTCTGTTACATACACTGTGTGAACTTATTGTTCCGGCTAACAAACTTGCTATGTGATAGTTAGAAAACATTTTGTTAGCTTGGAGCAAATTTTACCCTCTTCAGTAACTCTTTGTTGTGTGAACGCCACAGTAAAGAATACATAAAAGCAGCTCTGAGAGCTATTGTGACTGACTAGTGCTAGCATGTTCCCAGCTAGCTAATGTGTTAGTGGTTAGCTAACCAGCTACAGTAGTTAGCCCTGCGAGTAGTCACTATAGGTGGTTTCCCACTGCATAGCATGGCTCAACTTGACTTCCTCTTTTTTGGTTTTGGACCACCTTGGTCGAAGGTCCAAGCGAGCTGAAAAGTGGAGTTATAAAACTGCAGAACACTGATTGGTCAGAGAGAATCGTCACTGGCGTGACGTGGGATCTCCTGCACAGACCCACCATTTTTAAAATAACCAAGCTACATTAATAGCGACAGCAATCGTGTTATTTTATTCACTTGACCCAGATTTTAAAAAAAAATGACAGCCCCCATAACTACCCTGTACACTACGCTGTACACTACGGCATACAATTGATGAAGTGCATGACACTTTGTTTGGTTGCAGATGAACTGATTCAGCGAGTGTTGCGTTGAAGATGATGTAACAGAAGTATCACGAGGCGGCGCAATGGCAATCAGCTGAGAATCCGGCCTTCGCAGAGAGGGTACTATCCGTAGCGGAAAGCTATCAACAAAGTGAGTCGAGCAGAGCAGTACCATGCAGTGGAAGCTGGAAACTCAGCATAAGTCACCAAGCTTATAGCACCAAATATTTCACACAGACAGATGGATGAATTTCGTTGTCCCACTTTCGTGTGTGACCAGGTATTTAGGCAGAAAAGATGTTATTACAGACAGAATAAAAGAACCATATGCCATCCATGAAGTAGCAGAATATCAGTGCAGCATGTGTTGAAGTGATGTGGAAGAAACCCCTTTCATGGCAGCTGTGGTAGCAGCACCACTTCCAAGGAGTGACCTAAATACTTCTCAGAGAGGAGATTGGGACTTTGAAGAAACAATTTATGAATAAAGATGTAGTCATAAAATGTGAGGATGAGATTATTTAAAAAGAAAATGAAGTGTAAGGCTTAAATATAAGGCATGTATTTACAAAGGGAATGCAATGGATGCAAAATCTGATTACAGATTAGGCGCTGTTGGATATTTTAGAGTCTATACAAATGAGGATAACATTTAAGATCAGCAGAAGAAACATCCAAGAAAACCAATAGCAGAATAACAGGAAAATGTTATCGAGGAGAAAATGTTCCAGATCAAAGTGTTAAAACCAAATGAAGAGGAATCGACTGGAATCAAGAATAGATTAGCAGGGCGCCTAGGTAGCTTACCTGGTAGCACGTGCGCCCACATACAGAGGCTCAGTCCTCGACGCAGAGGCCGTGGGTTCGGTTCCGACCTGCGTCTCTTTGCTGCATGTCATTCCCCCTCTCTCTCCCCTTTCACGTCTAAAGCTGTCCTGTGAGAAATAAAGTAATCTTAAAAAAAAGAAAAGAATAGATGGACTTGGACATGTCAGAGCCACAAAATGGAGGAACAGCTAGAATGCCGCTGTACTCAAAAAGCAACCTCACATGAAAACAGCATGATAGCAATGATGGATGACACGGCTTTATTAGCAATGTTGGTTACCACTTCAATGTCACAGATGACTGCTGTATGTTTACCAGCCCATCAGTGGGCCCAGAGATGAGTACAGCCCAATCAAACTCACACAACAGGGGGCCTCAGTCGGCTGAACCTCGAGAAGCCATTGGGGGGGCTGCTGTGCAGTTTTTCTTTTGACCATAGAAAAATAAATTGGAAAACTCTACCGCTGTTGGCTATGTACTGTATTTCCATGTTGCTCAAAAAGCATTGGCCCCAGAGTTGGAGAAATGTTATTCTTGATGCTGTGTTCACGTTATAGCGGAGAAACAGGTTTTACCAAGGAATGGTTTGACTTCTTGAGAGTTTTTTTTCTCTTTCTTGCTGAGAATTAGATGGGAAGAACCTCACGGTGAAGACAATACTTCAGGACATTACAGGAAGTCACTGCAGCCAAGAAATAGTCCAGCAAGAAAGAGAATAAGCCAGGTCCCAAGGAAGTAAGCTGGTCTTTTAAGCAAATTGAACGTAGTGGCCTAACAGTGGCCAAAAAGACTTACATGGCATAAGATACCTCTGTAAATCAGTAAATCCATTTTTTGAGCGTCACAACCCAATCAGAATTTGATCCATTTGGTCCAATAACATTTGGAAAGATTAGAAGCGGCATGATTAAATGATTTAGTCCAGATTCAAGTTAGCGGATTTCTGAGGACTACAGTTAACTGTTCCTCAGATCTCTGCAGGGTAAATCCAGACAGCTAGCTAGACTATCTGTCCAATCTGAGTTTTCTGTTGAACGACTAAAACAACTTTTGAACGTACACGTTCCAACAACACAAGTTCCTTCATAAGGCTTTTTTGCAGAGGCACCGTGGCTCCATACTTTGCTTAGCGCCACGCATGATGATTGTGATTGGTTAAAAGAAATGCAGATAAACCAGAGCACTTTTTTCTCCCATCCCGGAATGGGATGTAGCCAGACCCTCCTCCGCAGCGATGAGGAGGAAGGTCTGGCAAAGCAAGATTAGCGGAGTGCTAAACTGGAAGTAGTCGGCTCGGCCAGCAGAGGTCTGCTCTATGGGCCGCACAATGCGGAAGCAATGGCGATCATTCGGGTAATTTTTGGCTCCGAGAAGGCTTCGTTCGAGATTCAACATTCCTTGGATTGTCTCTCAGCAAAACACAGAAATGTAAAGCATGAACAAAATTATGAGCATTGGTCCTTTAAAAACACAGATAAAAAACAGGGTCATAAAATAGAGCTCTATGAGTAATGTCATTTCATGAATCCACACGTCTGGTGATTTAAATGCTGTACTACTAAGCATACTTAGAAGACCGGACAAAACATGAAATATTTTGTGTTCACATTGTCTGCAATGAAATACAAGTCAAAGTACATTTAGAAATCACTACTTTCTTTTTTTATTTGTGTTTTTCATTCTGTCCCAACTTTTTCTGATTTGGGGTTGTATTAAGGGATCAGCACTCACACAGTCATAAAGTCTATCCAGCCAGCTGCTTCTGAAATCAATAAAATGGCTGTCGCAATAAATCAACATCAGTAAAAATTTCATTAAGAATGGCCCAGGGTTAGCTTAAGAGATACACATCGGCAGCACATTATCTTGTAATTCTCTTGGGCTTGTCTTCTCCATTCAAACAATGACAATGTTAATTAAACTAAACTCATTGGAGAAAGAACTCTTTCTCCCTCTTTTTTTCTGTTTACCTCTGTCTCAACTCTCTCCCTCTGTTTGAAAAGTAATAAATTCATGTTTAATCCTCTCTCTGCAAAACACATCATCAGCTAGATTAACTAACGGTCTAACCCTTGTACTTAGAGAGGAATTGTGAAATAAGTCTGTGGCAAGGTGAAGGCAATGATGCATTGTAAATTAAGAATTGATCACAGGCAAGGTGATATTTGCCTCTTTTTATTTTACAGCATGAGTACTTGGAACACAATAGCAAAGCCGTAAGTGGCTTTACATATGGCTATTCTATGATATTGTGACAACACAAAAACATAACCAGCCAAACTGGATTGTAGCGCTTTACCAAAATACGCAGCAAATAAACCATGTCATATTTTGTAAAGGACCACACCAGTGTTTTTGCAGGTTGTACATCATTATCTACAAATTATGTATACTTTACATTTTCCTTGGTATCAATTAACTTAATTGGGGGCCAGACGGAATCTGCGCACGCCGAATTCCACCAAAATTTCTGCAGATGTTCTGCAGATTTTAAAAAAGAAATAAAAAAAAGATTAAAGAAAAAAAAATAATTAAACTCAGAGGGCCAGATGTACGTACATTTGCGAACGTAGCGTTATCAGCGCCATGGCTCACCCGCAGATAGCGAACGCAATGATACCATAGTTTACGCCATATTTACCAAACCTGCAGGTCATCCGTAATTAGCGCCTTTCTCCGCCCACTATACCGTAAACTGTAAGTACTTGTGCTATGATACGGCTGAGTGCAGACTGCGATATTCCCACTGCTGATGCTATGACTGTTTGAAATTATCCTGATGCCAATATTTGTAATGTAGCGAGGAGTTTAACAACTGCTAGAATGTGAACTCTGAGTCGGAGATTTGATGTCATCTTTGATTTCTTCCAGTAACTGTAATCTTGCATGGCTGCTTAATCTGTGATCCTTGTGGCAAAACTCCTTTCAGCTCGTCTCCTTGGCCTATGTCTTCGTCTTGCTCGGATTACTGCTGTCATTTCACCAGGAGGCATATGTGAGGAAACCCGCTTCCAGGTTTACACCTGCTTTTAAGAGGCGGAGAATTTTCACCGCAAAATAGAGGCGCGCTATCACTGGCGGTGTTTGTACATACCGCGGAATACGTAATTAAGCGCTCTTTACGCTTCCCCTCCCATCTCTTTACGGTAAACTCCCACTTTCCCCGCGACCCTCCCATGAATAAATATGCATGACACGAAAAACGCAATTTGCCCTTTTCAGCTCCCACGACATGCAGTTTGCGCTTTTACATCATTGCGGCCTGTTTGTACATACCTCGCCATGATTTTACGCGCACGTTGCGACACAAATACGCCTGAAGTGGGCGCAAAAGCGTTAGTACATCTGGCCCAGAATGTTAAAACATCTCCACCGCAAACAGTCCACTAAATTTTGCAGATTATTTTTTTTTTTGGATCACTGCCGAAAACTTGAAAAAAATCAGCAGATTCCGTTTGGGCCTGTGGGAACCCGTTATAAATGGTTGTATGTCATGACATCAGTTCAGTGGTTCCCAAACTAGGGACGCACCGAATCCGGATTTTTGTGGTTTGTTCATATGCAAATGTTTTAACAGCGCCGATGTTGTGTATTGTTTAGGGTCCTTGCCACCACGAGACAAATCGGCATTGCAAATTGAACATGTAGCTTGACTTGAATCGCCTTCTTGTGATAGTACTGCCAAACAACACTTTTTCTGCTCCATTTTCAGTTCCATTTTGACTTCTCACAGCCTACTGCATTGAATGCTCCACCTACGTAAACACCTTCCCCTAATCAACGGCGGCGTCATAACCTCAACCAGCGTAGCACAAGCGTAGGGTTCGGTTCGGCAGAAACCGAACCCCGTCAAAAAGCCCAAT
>CM042435.1:7626973-7661973 GCA_023631565.1 Gymnocephalus cernua | reverse complement strand
AGGAGACGGCGCCTGCCCACACTGCTGACATCTACCTACATTTCAATTGTTATTTGCACAGCTGTATATTTTGTTAAGCAGCAGAGGAAAACCTGTAATTGTACCAGTGCTGGTAATGTGCTGTTGTGGCGGATGCCATGCATGGCAAAATACACTGAAGAACAGTAGTTACTGGGTATAACGTTAATGTTCTGTATTTCAAAGGTGGACATATTATGCTTTTCTGTATTTTCATCATATCAACAATGTTATAATGTCCGATTTTCAAATAATGAGGTCAATGTATTTTAGAGAAATTCCTGTGAGCTAAAACATTCAGATTTCCAACTGTTCTGAACGCAACGCTAAGTGTTATGCATCTCCAAGTAGCTAAATGCTAACGGCAGTAAAATATGTTATCTTAGCTGCCAATTTTGTTAAATTCTCCCCAATGCTGTGTCACATTACTCCTGAAACATTCTGTAATTCTGTAGTTTTGTAATTACGGGGCAAAGTCCGGGTAATGAGCTGCCTATACTTCGTTATTTTATGGATGTATTGTTTAGAGTGTAAAAAAAATGCAGTGCGGTGACAATACAGATATTACATACACGAGGCATTTGTAACGCTGATGACCTGTTGATACACATTTAACCTGCGCTGGTACCATTCATAAGGAATCAGCCGTCACTCTGTGAGTAGAGAATTCAGTCTGCAGTGTAGTTCAGACACTTCACTGATACACCAGAGAAGTGTACGGTAACAATCGGCTTCCTGATCAAAGAAAGGTTTTGTATCATACACTTTAGTCGCATGCTCCCTCTCTCTCGGCTATGAGCTCTCTCTCTCTTTTAATCAGTCTATTATTGTTGTTGAAAACAGCTGAAGGAGCATTCTCTGAGACTACTTTTATAGGCTATTTATTTATTTAATATAATATTTCATTTCATGTGTTGCAGCTGTATATTTTCAAACAGGGAAGGAAACCCTGGCTTTGCATTTTATTTTGATCAGTCTGCTTTAATAAACGCGCTTGCGACATCACACATGTGGCTATGACTTGCAACTGAACATTGCGAGATCTGTATCGCGAATTGCCATTCAGACGAAATACAGTATACGAAAATAGGATTTTTGCCCAGCCCTTATTTGGGATGCAGGTACATGCAAAATGAAAGGGGAGCTAGATGAACATGGAGCAAAGAAAAGGCAGATATATAGAAAATAAGCAGAACAAGATGCGGCTATCCTGCGGATGAAGATAATATAAAGAACACACATTCTACCACCTAGAATTCTTGCATAGGGAGAGGTTTCGGGTACTATAAAAACAGTTGCAATGTTTGTCTGTATGTGTCTGTGAGAATGCAGGCCTTACTACAGAAAACATGAATTGGAAAAGGAGATATGATGGAAAGAGCATCGCTGGCGGTCGCAGAGAAACCGTTTCTTCTATTTCAAACCCCTCGTCTCCGTCTTGTTAAGGTTGCTGGGAGGAAGTCTCTTTGGCAGTTTACAGAGAGGAGTATTTAAAGAAAGAGAGCACCGACGCACATGAGGAATATACAGATGTACAGATTAGGTAAGAGACACAGGGAAAGATATGTCTGGAAGAGTTAGCAAGGTGTAGAAGAACATGTTTTGTATTTCAAAGTTGCTCCCTGTGTGCAGTTTGGAGGAGGCAACTCTTGATGCATCCCACTCAGTTTGGCCTCAGGCCTCGGTATCCCTGTGAACATCCCAGAGTTCAAACTCAGTCAGATCACTCCCAGTGCTGCAGAGGACTGCAGGGTTTGGCTTGAGACGCTGGGGTCCAACACCTCTGTGCCGTTACTGTATCTGTGAGACACTCGTGAACATGGAGCTGCAGTTGAAGGCCCACTCTTAACATAGAACAGGCTCTGGATCCAGCCCAAATGGAACTTTTCACTTGGTTAGTCATGCTTTGTTGTTGTATAACGTGAATGTGCACGGATACACAGAGGGAATTTAGGGCACAGACACTCAGAATGAGATGCTTTTGTGACTACACAGCAGGTACTTTAACATACAAATGTAGCTACAGTTGAAATCCACCTTCTCACAGCGGCAGGACTCTGAAATTGACTTGGATGGGAGTTTTTACTGTTAGTTACGCTTCCTCCTTGCATCTAAAACAATTACATGGACACAGAAAGGGTTTCATTCACAGAAAACTACAGGGAGGCTTCAGTGGTGATACTAAAAAAATGTGTTCCCGTGAGTGTGTGGTGGGAGTGGAAGTTGCTTAGGGATTCATCAACAGGGAATTAAGAACAACACATTCCCTCATTGCTATATATGTTTACTTAAGAGTCACAAATAAACCGTGATTTAAAGCAGTAATCATTTTTTTCTTGGCCACTTTGAGGCAGCACAAGGTAGTATGTTAGTGATGGCCTAGTCTGTATCTACGACGTTCCACTTCCGTGATTGCTCTCGTTCTCCTCTTTTCGGATGTCCCATCACCTTCTGCTTTCTTTGTGTTATAATTTTAAACTCCGGTGGATTTATGAGGACTGTGGTTAACTGCTCCTCAGATCTCTGCAGGGTAAATCCAGACAGCTAGCTAGACTATCTGTCCAATCTGAGTTTTCTGTTGCACGACTAAAACAACTTTTGAACGTACACGTTCCACCAAAACAAGTTCCTTCCCGAGGCTATTTTGCAGCGGCACGGTGGCTCCGCTCTGTGCTTAGCACCACCCAAGACAATTGTGATTGGTTTAAAGAAATGCCAATAAACCAGAGCCCTTTTTTCTCCCATCCCAGAATGCTGTGTGGACAAGCCAGACCCTCCTTTGCAGCGCTGTGGAGGAAGGTCTGGCAATGCGAGACTAGTGATGGACAAATGAGGCATCATGAAGCTTTGTGAATCATTTTCTCAATCAATCACTTTATTGTCTGAGCCCACTAGATGGCGCTCTTGATTTAAAGAGAAAGGCTCAAGGAATGGCAATTCATTGGGCTTTCAACCCTTTGTTGAACCAAGACTGCCATCTAGTGGGCTCAGAAATTAAAGAAAATGAACCATGAAGCTTTATTTGGCCATCACTATAGTATGACAAACATTTTAGCAAGCAGTTACCTATTTACACAGACCAGATTTTGTCACCGCGATAGCGTCCACACCATGCAAGATACAGCCACAGAACTTTACAGTTGTGTAGTTGAAATCAAATTGAAGTTCATATTTGAAGATTGGTGTGGTCCGTGCTAGGGCGCCGGACATGGGGGGGTAGAAACCTTGATCCCACCATTTTCGTCCCCTGGCCCTTGGTGTGTTCCCATCGCAAGATGGTCTCTAGTCACTCTTATTTTAGCTCTGTTTTAGTCTCTACCAACTCTTGAGGGAAATATCTAGCTCTTTAGCTGCTAAACGCTCCACTATGTGTACCAGCTTTGTATATCTGCCCTTTGGTGCTGGGAAGGTTGTGTACAGTGTGTTAATGAGAGCTTCTTTACTGAAATCACCTTCCTGCTGCTGCAGAATATATTGATGAGAGTGAATCAAAACAGCAAATTTGCGGTCAGCTACCGAAACGTCTAGAAAACACTTAAAGTGCTCATATTATGTTTTTTGGCTTTTCCCCTTTCCTTTATTGTGTTATATATCTTTTTGTGCATGTAATAGGTTTACAAAGTGAAAAAGCCCAAAGTCCACCCGAAAGGCACTTACCATCTTCCAGAGAAAACGCTGTTCCCAAACTGCTCCAAACTGCTCGATTGTAGTCCAGCCTTTACTTCCGTGACGAACGTTATAATGCTCGCCTAGCTGCTAGCGTGGCACTCCCTCATGCTCTGCAACTGATAAGCTAGCAGTACTTACTGAGCATGTGCGACTCCCAACAAAGATGGTACAGAAGTGAGAGGCCCCAATCTGTAGCTAAAACAGAGAGCTCAACACACAGGGTGAAAATATGGTGTTTTCTGAAAATGAAACTACATAAACCTATTCTGATACAAACTCTAAATACAATTATGAACCTGAAAATGAGCATAATATGAGCACTTTAAGATACAGTAAAACACTTTGTGACGCCAATGGGAATTGCAGGGTCAGCTGATAACTTTCTGTTAGTTTATTCACTACAAACATCTTTACACATGTTAAGGGTGCAGCTTTAAACATGTATAATGCCTAACTGGGGAGCATTATTAAAAAAAAGGTTATGTTACTGATGGATCTACTGATATGTTATGGAGTAACTTTTAAAATACACTATTTTCCAGGACATACAGTAATGGAAAAAAAGCACATAAAGGAAGACTGTTTATGTACATTAGAACTTTGAAAGTCACTTAATCAAATGAAAAGCTTTTGATTCTATTGGGATTACAAATAATGATTTGTCCATTACTGTGCAAGGAAAATGTATCTGAAATTAGAATTAGATTTGGACAAACAGCCAATCTAAAAGCCACTCTACATCATAAGTCTGGAGCGAAGCCAAGTGCAGCTTTAATAGAGCTTGTTCACTCACACCCTACTAATCCTAATAACAGTGTTTGCCTCTAAAAAGACTATAATGGATTGGTGATGCATGACACCTCTAAGGAATACATTAGCTTTTTGGCAAATAGCATTTCTGATCAAGTTGTTGCAAAAGGATTGGTAGTAGTTTTGTGTCACCTTGTTCGGAATAAAACATGTAACATTAAAACTCTGCTTTGGTGTAAAAAACAAACAAACCCATGTACATCATTCTAGTGAAAGCATCAGATAACCTAAATGTTCTACCGCTTTGTATTTTGGCAACAATCCTTTTACTTCACAAATCAAGGTTCAGGAGACCACATCACACATAAGGGAACTAGAAAATGCAAGCTTAGGACTGGCTGTAGTGTGTAGATGAAATGCATTTTAGATTGAACTACAGAGACATCTTTACTTAGCAAGATGACATTTCCTCGGGTCAGCGTCTTGCCCACCATGTCACCATTGATTGGTCAGCTCTCCGCCAACCAGCATGTGACTACAAGGAAGGAGCTCGGAGCCCCCTGGATGGTAATTGACTTCTCACCGTCTGAACAAGCGAGAAACAAAGAGACCAAGATAGATAGATAGAAACTGTCGATAAAGAAAAGAATAGCTACTGTATGTCTAAATGCTGCAAGAGATTGTTGAATGAAAAAATCTTGTTTTAATGGTCACATATCTGTGTGTGTGTGTGTGTGTGTGTGTGTGTGTGTGTGTGTGTGTGTGTGTGTGTGTGTGTGTGTGTGTGTGAGAGAGTGGGAGTGTTTGTGTGTTTGTGGCCTCTAATTGGCTGCTGTAACTGGGTTTCCTGCAGTGATTCAAGCTGACTGCAGGGACAGTGATTCACACACACACACACACACACACACACACATACACACACACACACACACACACACACACACACACACACACACACACACACACACACACACACACACACACACACACACACACACACACACAATCGCAGGCTACAATTAATGATGGCAGTAATGTCAACACAGAGCTGGTAAGAGAAATTGAGAGAAGAACAATACTACATGGAGAGAAAAAAGAAAGAAAGGAAGAGATAATTTAATGATTTGATATTGTTGCCCCCTCAACCTTTTTACTGGACAAAAACAGATTCACAGTTGAATACTGTGAATCAACCAGTGATAAACTGAGTGGCACAAAGCAAACTAACCATTCATAATATTCTTCGAGCTTGAGGTGTTTATTTTAATGGTGCATGACTAATTGTTTCCTTGTAAATAATACTTTTAATTTTACAGTTTACATTTTAGTGACCCCAATTTATTCTGCATATCATTTTAGATTAGCTTCGCAGCTGCTACTTTTTTCACATTTCAGATGATGAGGTCTGCCCTCTCATAGTGCAGTTTAGTAAATTAAATACACTCGGCCCACCTCCTGCATCCTTTCACAAATGTAGATAGCGACAAACCAGTTACATTCCCATCAGCCTCAGCAGAACTTTTCTGGTCCCACCCCCTCTTACAGTTTTTTTTTCAATTCGATTGCGGGATATGATATGCAGTGGATATGACACCTATGCCTTTGGTGTGGGAGATCCAGGTTCGATTCCCACTGTGATACATCAACCAATGTGTCCCTGAGCAAGACACTTAACGCTTATTTGCTCCAGGGGTGTGCAACCTCTGATATATAGCAATTGTAAGTCGCTTTGGATAAAAGCGTCGTAATGTAATGTAATGTAATGTAAACGACAGTGGGCACAACTGAAGCCACATGTGCAGAACTCTAACTACAGTGCATTACCAACAGTCACCTGAGCTAAACAGTTCACGTCACCTGCAAAACTCATTCCAAGTAACACAACTCTTAACACACGTCTCAGAACAGGCTCAGAGCAGCCAAACACTATGAACAAGTCTCACTGAGGTAACACACACCGTCATTCAGAACACACTGAGAGTAAAAACACTAGCATCAAACACCAATACGGAAATTAACAACTTTCTCATCTTTACAGTTTGAACAATATGAGTGACTTCACACTACTCAATAGTTTCTTTAAAAAATATATATATAGATTGTATGTAATATACCAATTTTCACATAAGGTAAACAAGAAGGAATAAAAATCAGCAGTTTGCTTCAATATAGTATTTTGTCTCTAGTAATGTATGGAATTACTGGAAAAAACTAAAGGTACAACAGTAACAAAGAATAGTGTGACTAATCTCCAGCATCATGCGGCAAGTTTTCGTCATCACATTGGATGTCTGCATCATCTCTACATACTAATGAATGTGGTGTTTCCATTGCTTTCACCTCCATTATAGCTGTGTATATAACTTCAGACATCTTACCTGGACATATTGGTATCTTTGCTCTTTTACCTGTTTCTCTCTAACAGTACAGTGTATAATTGTTTCATTCTTTTTGGTGTTTGTATTGAAAAAAAGGCTTTCTGAGCTTTCTCTGTATAAATACCATATATGTTCACTAACTAGTCTAAAACAAGACACCTGCTTAGGCTTTCAGCTAAAATTGCAATCAGCAGTGTTTGATAGGCACCAGACTGAAATCTATTCTGTTTTGAATGTGTGGTTAACAGGTTTGACAGCAGTGTGTTAGCATTTGAACAAAGTGCTGTAAGTCCACAGTGTTGTGCAGGTTGTGGTTAAAGTCATGGGATAAGTGTGTAACGTTTTGAAATCTGTGTTCAAGCAATAAAAAACAAACTAGAGTTTGGTCCACATGAACTGCTGCTGTACATGTCTTTCGATCGAGAAAATAAAAACTGTAATTGTTATACATTATTCATGAATTCAATTTGCATCCATCGGTGTCCATGTTTAACTTGATTGGCCCTTTTGGACAAAAACAAGAACAAAATAATCTGAACAGATGAATCAAAACCATTAAACAGTCATCAAACAAGAAATAACCAAGCACAAAATCACTGATCCAGTTCATAGCCTTCAATCTTTTGTTTCTGAAGATTTTCAGCTCATTATCACATGAATTGCACAGACCAACACCCTTTGTTGTAATGCACTGAAGTTTCTTATTTGTTCTTCATTGTGTTTTTTTTTAATATATAGATTCCTCTTCACATTTGTATGCACAATTTTTTAGCATCGCATTATAAAAGCTGTGCTCTCTTATGAGATTGAGTGCAATACAAACTGCATACCTTATGACGCGGAGCACCACTGCAGCAGTAATGCAGCGAGTATGCAGGAAAATATTGGACACTCGCAGTGGCAGCAATCCTTGAAATAACTGGCTTTGTATACAAAGACACACACCTATCCTCAACTGACTTATTTGCCTGATCTGAGGAAGACCTGAGGATTTTGTGTGTGTGTGTGTGTGTGTATTGTGCGAACTAAGCTTTGTTTGCAGGTTTGTATGTTCGTACGAAAAGGTATGCACAACAAATCTGTCTCACGAAATTCCAGCCACTGCCTCCTCTCATGTGAGCAAAAAGGTGACTGTGAGCCAGGTACCGGGCGCCGTGAGGTGAGGGTCGTAAGAGCTGCCGTTACAGTTAAAGGTGCCGTAGGTAGGATTGCGAAGATCCAGGACTTTTTAACATTGACAACTTCTCAATCCCTCCCCCCTTTCTGCTAAAGCCTAAAACGTTCTTGTAAGCCCCTCCCCCCACAAGGGAGAATGAATGTGTGTGCATGAGCAGTGATTGACACACAGTTAGACACCCCCCCCTGGCCCTGATTGGTGCATCACACTACAGGCTGTAGGTGGTGCCAGAGGAGCCAGATTACTTTTTTAATTACCTGATTTATGTCAGTTTCAGCAAATATGACAGAAAGTTAGTTTTATAAGTCTTACCTACTACACCTTTAAGTTTAGACAAAAGTTGATTGTCATGCAGCAAAGTGACAGTTAAGTTTAGGCACCAAAACAACTATTTTAGATTAGAAAGAAGTACTCTTAAAGGAACACAGCGACTTATTGGGACATTAGCTTATTCACCGTAACCCTGACAGTTAGACAAGTCGATACATACCTTTCTCATCTCCGTGCGTGTCATAACTCTGTCTGACGGCTCCACCGTTAGCTTAGCCTAGCACAGATCCTGGAGGTAACCGGCTCCAACTAGCCTACTGCTCCGAATAAGTGACAAAATAATGGCAACATGTTTCTATTTACATGTTGTGATTTGCATAGTCACAGCGTGTACAAACAACAACGTCACTTGAGACACAGCCATCTTCTAACTGTATATAAACTGGGAACTATATTCTCAGAAAGGGAAGCAGTGCTACTTGGGCGGAGTGATACGCTGCAGCTCTGAGCAGAGCTGCAAGCATATCACTCCGCCCAAGTAGCGCTCAGCAGAGCTGCAAGCATATCACAGTAGCACTGCTTCCCTTTCTGAGAATATAGTTCCCAGTTTATATACAGTTAGAAGATGGCTGTGTCTCACGTTGTTATTTGTACACGCTGTGACTATACCAATCACAACATGTAAATAGGAACATGTTGCCGTTATTTTGTCACTTATTCGGAGCAGTAGGCTAGTTGGAGCCGGTTACCTCCAGGATCTGTGCTAGGCTAAGCTAACGGTGGAGCCGTCACACAGAGTTAGGACACGCACGGAGATGAGAAGGGTATGTATCGACTTGTCTAACTGTCGGGGTTACGGTGAATAAGCTAATGTCCCAATAAGTCACCGTGTTCCTTTAAGTTGTACTCCCAGGACACAAATGCCCGTTTCCTTGTGCTTTTCCAAAAACTTCTCCCAGGACCCCCAACCTCCTGCCTACACAGAGCTCCGTGGTCTTATACAGCAGCAGTCAATGTGATGGATACAGCAATAAACACGTGGAATACATACTTACAGTGCATTACTCTTTGTAGCTATATGTACAAATGTGTGTGCAGAGCCGTGTGTGTGTGTGTGAGACTTTTCAGATGTACACGGTTGTCATCAGCCCCTAGTATTTCACGGGACTGAGTGAATTTTTTGATCCTAGTAAACCAATTAAGAGTGTGAAAGGGAACTCCTTTATTTCCTCTGGTTAATATTTTTGGTCTGCTTCCTTTCTCCTCTCCTTATTCCTCTTCCAATTATTTCCTTCTTCTTGCTCTTCTTCCCCACTTTTTTGTTCTTCCCACCCTTACTGTTTCATCCTTTTCTTTTCTGCTCTCCTCACCTCATTCACACTTTGTCTCATTTCCTCTTCCCTTCTTTTTTTTCTCACCTCCACAAACCTCTTCTCTCTGTTTCTCTCCTCTCCTCTTCTCTGTGTTTTATATTAGTTATTTTTTTTATCTTCTCTGTATTATGTAGTAGCCGTAGGGGAGAGAGTGCGTGTGATAGTAATCTCAGCTGTCCGATTATATCTTGATGCTCCGTTGCCGAACTATGAGATGGTTTATTGATATTTTGTAAGGGAAGATATTTTCTAAAGACAAGTGAGTCTTGCTTTTTATCCCTGATCTAACTAGGCAACTTGGGGATTAACAGCTCCTCTCAACTAAAACATGCTTCGGGGCTCTTTGTTCCAAAAAATTCAAACACTTAAACTACAAACGGCGTATCATTTCCCCAAACATTTGTGGGTCCCGTACCAAAATCTCTCGGAATGCAGTTAGTTTGAGAGATAAGAGATTTAAATTTTCTGTTTGTTGTGCAATCAATTTAATCCAAAAGTCAGATATTTGCATAGAACAAAGTAAATTTGATGTTTAATGATGCTAAAGGTTTAAAGATAGTGTCACACTGCCAAGATTTAGACAGCACATCAGATATTCCTCTGCACATAGAGTACAGCACCTCCAAATTCATCATCATTTTTTAAAATGTATGTTCCTCCAAAGTGACCCGGTTTGCAAATTGTAAAAAAATTAAAAAAAATATATGGAATCAAGTCTAATGAATCAGAATTCTTTCAAAACAATTTGACTTAAAGCCAATCATCACCGGGATGTTGAGACTTTACAGTATGTTTCCCAGATTCTTAAGGTGATAAAGCATTGTTGCTGTTTATTACTGTGATAATAAGGAAAGACATGTTTTCTTGCAGAGGTTGTACAGTATATCAAATAGCTAGTTTCATTGTCTCTAATTTTGAAACTTTTGAAGCCACGCTGAAAGCTGTAGGGTTGCAAATGTTGGCTTGTCGATTGGTCCAGAGCTCTGGTCCGGACTAAAATATCTCAACATCTTTGGAATGAATTGGCATGACATTCATGGTTCCCAGAGAATGATTGCTACTGACTTTGGTGATCCAATGTAGAAAGGGATTTATTTTGACATTTGACTGCAGAGAAGCACTGTCAGTCATCTGGTATATCATGGCAGATCACAATGAGGAAAATGAATACTGGAAATGCAAAAGTAATTCTTTCCAGTGCCAAACCCATATTTTTTAAAGGTCCCATGGCATGAACATTTCAGTTCATGAGTTTTTTTTAACATTAATATGAGTTCCCCCAGCCTGCCTATGATCCCCCAGTGGCTAGAAATGGTGATAGGTGTAAACAGAGCCCTGGGTATCCTGCTCTGCCTTTGAGAAAAGTAAGTGCCTTTGAGCCGATCTGGAATCTCCTCCTTATGAGATCATAAGGGGAAAGGTCACCTCCCCTTTCTCTGCTTTGAGAGAAAGAGAGAGACATCATGGCTTGCAAATGAGCGAAGCATGGCAGTTGGTCAAGGCCACACCCCCACCCTCCACCTTGCCGCCCCCCCCCTCCTCCTCAATAGCATTTAAAGCTACAGACACAGAAATGGCACGTCCTAAGCAAGGCTCATTGTGGGGCTGGCTCTAGTGGCTGTAATTCTGCACCAAGGCTGAATTTCGGGAAAGAGACTTCAGATACAGTATTAGGGGACCACTAAGGTCTGTATAAAAACATCCAAAAAACAGCATGTCATGGGACCTTTAAGGAATTTGTACATTTCCTATTCGCAGAAACACGCTTTCAAACACACGCTGAAGTGCAGAAGGTAAAAATGTTTTTGCGGCTTTAAATGAATATACACTTACCGAAGTTCCTTAAGTTGCACTTTATGGTGTTCTCCCTCTCACCACCTTTTTTCCCAAATGTCCTCCTATCCACCTGCTGTGCAGAGGGGAGTAAATGAAGCGCTCCCAAAGTAAGAGAGTGTGGAAAAAACTAAACTTCCCATATTTTGACCTCCGACCTTAAATCCCCTTAATACCCAACACTCTCTTTCTCTCTGTCGTCAGCCCACCATTTCAATCTGCTTCCTCTTAGTTTCTCTCATCCAGCTCTCCCCCCACACACACACACACACACACACACATACACAGGGGAGGAGGTGTCATTCAAGATGGATGTTGAAGTTGGACCAACATCCCATATGGCAACCTGTTATTTGTATGTGTGTGTGTGTGTGTGTGTGTGTGTGTGTGTGTGTGTGTGTGTGTGTGTGTGTGTGTGTGTGTGTGTGTGTGTGTGTGTGTGTGTGTGTGTGTGTGTGTGTGTGTGTGTGTGGAGAGAGCTGGTCCCACGGGCTGCACCACAGAATTTGGCACCGTTCAGCTCTGCTACATCCAGTCTGCTATTGGGATGGTTACAATTTACACTCACACACAAACACACACACACACACACACACACTCACACAGGTTCTGCCTCAACTAAACATCTCAATGTCACTGCTCAACAGCTCTGAAATGTTTTAAATACTGTGCAGAATATTTGGAAAACATTATGCTGAGATTGAGGATGTTTACTTGCTGTAAACCTGCCATCTCCATTCAAGAATGTTGGGTGTAATACCATTTTGATGACTGTGCTAACTTTAGCCGCGCTGCATGAGCTGTGTGTACTTGCTTGCCACTTTGCTCTTTTGCATCAGATAAGACTGATCTCTCTATCTTACTGTCTGTGTGATTATTGGGAGTGCAGCAGTTCACCTTTTCATTTGCAGAACAGAGCAGAAAGCACGCCTTCAAGATGTGAATATAGCAGGTCAAACCTTCAATAATAAATTTCTTTTTCAACTGCTCAGCACCTTTTACAGGCTGTTCTCATTAAACATTCGTACACATCTCTACGAAAAGTAAAGCACTGCAACCCGTATGTATTCCATGTATTTATTGCTGTATGCACCACATTGACTACTGATGTATAAGGGCGTGAAGCGCCTCGCAGGGAGGAGGTTAAGGTGGAAGGGTGGGTCATAAAACACAGGGCTTTTTCAAGCAGGAAGGAGCGGAGTTCCTGTCCCGTTGAAAACAGAAGACTTTCCCCCAGAAAATGCGTGTTTGTGTCCCGTGAGTACTACTAAACACAATCTTTTTTCTAATCTTAACTTGTTTTGGTGCACAAACTTAATTGTCGTCGCCGCATGGCGGTATATGTTTTTGTCAGCTAAACTAAAAGCTTTAGTGCGTAACTTTTTGATATTAATGAACATCTGTTACATTCAAGCCGTTGCCAAATGAGTCGCTACAAAGCTAATTAAGACTATCAGCTCCACAAAACTCTCTCTGTATTTCTCAGTATGGCTACGTTCAGAAGATTGTGTCGCCTGGCGACTTTTGCACGCAGAAAATCAAGTGAAAATAATGACCTCTTCTGAAGAGTCCATCATGTTTTATTAATCCTCTGTGTTTTCCTTGGTTAAAAGTAGGGTTGGGTACCCAAACCCGGTTCCTACGCAACCGGTAGGAATCGGACCGGATTAGAATGCAAATTTTGGTTCTTCATTTCGGTTCCACTTAATATGTTGACTGAAATATTTTCCCTCTGTCGATCCGAAACGGACGTAAAAATATCACACTTTACTGTTAGCTAGCTACCGTAAATGTAGGCTACTTTTAAAATGCCATATTTTCCCTCTGGGCTCACCAAAACAGATGTAAAAGCATATTAACCATTCACTGCACGTGATCGCTAGTAAACATATTACACTTACAAGAATCAGTTTAGGAATCCGAATCATTTTAAAGGTACCGGTTTGGCATCAGGATCGTAAAAATCCAAATGATACCCAACCCTAGTTACAAGCAACTGCGTGGAGGAGGGGTGGGGGTGGGGGTGTGGGTGGTGCGCGATCACAGAAGGCTTGTATCATGTGGATGTGCCGACAGTTTTGTTGTCATTACTTAGAATTCCACATGGGGGCGACAGAAACTATGAACTATAGCTTTAACTGTAACGGCCTCTGAAAGGACCAGCACATGACTGTGACCGGTACTCGGGGTCACACTAAGCTTTTCTCAGCTAACTCTAACTGTCATGTGACCGGTCGTCACATGGCCGGTTGCGACGTGACCTATTTTGTAGGATATCATACGAACTGTTGTGCGTAACCTTTTTGTACAATTTGATACGAACCCCTTCATGAGACTGCGTTGACCTTTACTATCAAAAGAGCCATTTTTTTTAATTCTGTCTGGAGCTGCAAAACATATGTGAGGTACAGTACCTATTCTCAATGCATTTTTAAGCATGAGAGGGCATAAACAGCGTTGTAAAATAACCAAAGCAGGTTTTTCCTGACTGACAGCATCTCAGAGTTCAACGTGCTCCGAGACTCCTGGTTTTCTTCTCTAATTTCACTGCAGAATCCATCAATTTGCAGATCTGATCTCACATATTCATAAATTATTTAAAATCGACTCGCTGTGTGTCAGCACTGATTTGACAGCTTCTATCTCGCGCACACACACACACACACACACACACACACACACACACACACACACACACACACACACACACACACACACACACACATATATTCAGTCTAAACCTTGATGACTGGGGCCTTTTCCTATCTGATTGGAAGTGCAGTGTCTGCAACTCTTCCTCTGTCCTTGAGAAGCAAAGAGAGAATCTCTCGGCTGCTTTTCCTTCTACGTCCCGATACATCTCCTCAGCTGTTTTACTCCTCATATTTCAACCGGTGTTCCTCCACTGACATTGACTTCTTTTTTTTAAACTTCTGTCTGGCAAAGAAAAAAGTAACAGAGTACTATTTGAAATGTCATCCTGTCTTTTTAACATATGAGTTGGTAGCTTGTGATGAAACTGTCATTTGAAAGAGGAACAACCTCTTGTTCCCCGATGTGTCATGCTGCAGCCTAATGATGTGTGAAAAAACACAGGCTTTTCAAAAGTGACTTACAAATGAGTGCAACGGCAGAATAAACTTTAAATCCTACGTGATGGTAAACCAGGGAGGTTAAAGGTCAGAGTCGTGGGACTAGGTAATATTCCTGAGACCACGGAATTAACATGTAATGTTACGGATGTTTAATTGTAGATAAAATAACAACCACAGGCTTTACGGGATTCAAATCCCAATATCCTTTTTGCACTCAAAGCTCTTGAAGAGATGGCGTATTACTTGTTGTTTTTCAACGACCTTGCTGCACCAAAACAAGTCTGATTGCAATCCATGGGACAGAAAGCCAAACGTTTAGAGCTTCAACATGCTTTGTGTCTCACCAAGATGACTGGTCTCTGAAAGCACTGCAGCGGGATCAAACTGTGATCTAGGTTGATGTGTTTTCCCCTGATAGGCATCATTTCTTTATCCATCTGAGCCACATTTTAGGCCTAAACAACGTATCGACTGCTGGGGTAGAGCATTTATCCGTCGAGTTCACAGTCCTTTTAGAGGCTGAATTAACACAGTCAGTCCTCGACACGGGGGCCTGCGGCCCTTTGCTGCATGTCATTCTCCCTCTCTCTTCCCTTTCATATTTTAGCTGTCCTGTCAACAATAAAAGCCTAAAAATGGCCAAAAAAAATTATCTTTAAAATATCCTTTTTTCTAATTTAATTTTGAATGGGAATATTTGTTTCTAGGAATATGTGTCCTTTTCACTCTCAGCGGAATAAATCTTCTTGGACAACTTGTTTCGTTTCACACTCACCATTAAGACACGCCGTCTCTCCCGCTCTGTCTTGCTCCTCATCACTCTCTCCTCCTCCTCCTCCTCCTCCTGCTCGCTCTGTCTTTCCTCCTGCCACTCATCTCCATCTCCTCATCTGTCCTATCCAAGAAAACACCCCTCTCTGTCATCTCTGGTTTGCTCTCGTCACTCCCCGCTCTCCCCTTAGTTGACAAGTCAAACATCTCTCAACCTCTATTTACCCTCCTCCCTTTCATTACTTCTGATCTCAGTGCCTTTTATTCCAGCATTCTTTCTTTCTTTCCCCATTCAGAACACACTCTGACATATTATGTTGGTTAATCACGAGTGTATTGGACACCCATTCATGATGCACTCAGCCATTATAATAGGCTATTTCTGACCAATGTGACACCCTGTATTACAAAGCCCCTCAGCTGTCTGCTTACCACTTTGCATTATTCAGATTGACAGGCACAGTGACATCCATTTACAGCAGCTGAGATGGACTCAGGGCTGAATGTGCTGAAATATGCTGAAAGATGAAACATTTTGCAGTCCTTAATTCAAAGTAATTTGTGGTTTCAAGGATTTGAGGGAAACATCTGATTAGAATATTAGGACAGATCAGCTGACAATCAAACTATGTGTCCACTAAGGTCACACTTTTCCTTGGACACTTCAAGTGTTCATTTGTGGCACTCTTTTCTGGATTTCTTTTTTCAGCCTTGATGTCCACCACCGCATGCTAACTACCTTTTTTTCCATTTCTGTGGGGCTCAGTATGAAGGGTGTTCATCAGTGCCTGAGAGCTCTGTGCTGGGTCTTCTCCCAGAGCTAAAAGGAGGCTAGATGACTGAGATGTGTATGTTTACTACTCTTGGCTACTCAAATAATGTGCACCACTGATCACCTGTAAAGTGCCAGTCCTCCTTTTGAAACCAACCACTCAGGCTGCAACCAGAAACATCCAACGCAAACACGAACATAATCGATTTTCATTTGTCCCCATCCAACCTTGTAGCCAGCAGGGATTGGGTTTCTTGCTCACTGAAACGTCAGCAGTGAAGGTATTTGCTAAAATATCCTTGATCCTGCAACTGTGCCATTCAAAACTGCATTTTATAACAGGTGGAACCATGTTAGCGCCTCATAATCCTACACAATGCTCACTGATGTGTAAAAGCCCTTTCACACTAATGCTAACCTTGGTCCTTACAGTATATACAGTGCATTCTCTGAATGAAGGCGGCCCTCTTGATCCAGATAAAGGCAGTCTACAAAGTCAGTTCTGTTTTGCACTTTTAATCCACAATACATTTATGTGGTGTTTGTCAGGGGCCTTTTAATAGATTTTTAGTCTATTATGGTGAGTGTTTTTCATCAGCAAAGTCCTTGGTGGGTTTTTTTCTCTGAGGAAAACTTTGATGTGGCAATAGTGTTTGCCTCACAAAGATATGAAGACAGACAGAGCGTTACTGTAATTAGAGCTGACTGACATGGCCAACAAAATGAAAGATTTGCATGAGAACATATGCCAGACAAATTGTTTGCAAGTGCAGGCAGGTCTAGTGTGATATGAGAATGCAGCCAGCTTGTTTTTCAACATGTTGTATCACGGCACAATCCTTTCCTATTGGTTGCCAGGCGCTAACCTGCGTCACAGAGCTTACAAAGCGGAAGTGAAGGAGACTGACAGACAGTCAATGAGGAATACATGTGCTGCTGAATGGCGTGATGTTTCCTTTCCTTTCCCCCCACTGAGTTGTGTTCATGTTTTGTCCGCGTTTTATACTGTATGTCTATACATAAACTGACACCCGAGCTTTGGGGCTAATTGACACCGTTCCAAGCATGGAGCTTGTTGGAAGACAAATCAAGAGTGGAATCAGGCTACAGGCAGGCCTTCCACCTTACCTTCAGCATGGCTCCACTGCTGCTACGTCTTCCAACCAGCTCCGTCCTTGGACACAACAAAGACAATGGACTTGAACCACACGTATTAATATGTTGCTCTAGTCGTAAAGGTGCCGTAGGTAGGATTGTGAAGATCGAGGACTTAGCCAAAAAATGTGAACATCGACAACTTCTCAGTCCCTCCCCCCTTTCTGATGAAGCCCAAAACGTTCTCCTAAGCCCCTCCCCCCACAAGAGAGAATGGATGTGTGTGCATGAGCAGTTAGACCCCCCCACCCCGGCCCTGATCGGTGCATCTGGACAGGGAGCAGTGGATTTTTGCAAATCACACTACAGGCTGTACCTGCTTCATGTAGTTCTACTCGAACATAGGGTCAGTTTCAGCAAATATGAGAGAAAGTTAGTTTTATAAGTCTTACCTTCTGCACCTTTAATAAGGTTTTCTCTAAGACGTGTCTCTTACTTATTTACTTTATAGCGCTTTTGTGGCCAAGCTTGCCATCAAGAAATTACAGGACAGGTGGTTCTATTTCAAAGAGAATAAAACATCACTCTCAGTGCCACTTTTTCAGAGCTGTATTGTGTTTGAGTACATCAAGACAGCTCAAGTCAACAGACTGTCACAAAATGTGACAGGTAAATGACAGTTGTCAGAGTACAGCATGAACAACCAGCAGTTTGCACAGATATAGGTACAGTGTGTAAGGGTTAAGCAGGATTTATGGTTCTGTGGAGGTTCCGTGCAGAGCTTCCGCCCTAGCCTACGTAAGGGGCCACAGGTTTATACTTGTGTGTTGGTGTGTGTGCGTCAATCTCTTTAAGAGAATAGCAGGTCCAGCATGTGTGTGCGTGGGGAGTGTGTGGTTGAGCGAGTGAGAGAGTGATGGTGATTACTGTCATAGTGGGAAAAACACAAAAAGTGTCTCGGAAATCTCTAGCAGGAAAAGTTAACCCTCTCCTTGATTTCATGTTGTTTATGAAGAAGGAGAACTCAGAAATCAGTAGGTGGAAATGCGAGGCTACCAAACCACAGCCAAGCGGACCAATCACAGTTGTTTGTCGCCGTGACGTAGTTTTGAGAGGTGCACCAGGCTACGGCATAGGGTCATCCCATATGGCAACCTGTCCTTTGTATATATGTGTGTGTGTGTGTGTGTGTGTGTGTGTGTGTGTGTGTGTGTGTGTGTGTGTGTGTGTGTGTGTGTGTGTGTGTGTGTGTGTGTATGTGTGTGTGTGTGTGTGTGTGTGTGTGTGTCTGTTTGCTGGCTGGCCGGCTGTATATGGTTGTTAACTGAATGCATCCTCTTGAGAAATGCATAATGAAATGTTATAAATAAACAGTATGCTGTAGTAAGGAGTGTAAACACGCTATAAGACAGACAGAGAGAAGGGCTTGGTGTGGCAGTAGAGAGGGATGTGACTGTAATTTATTGTGATGAGCGTAAACTGGTGGGATCATCCGCTGGGAATTGGGAGTAATTAGGGCAGTACTTCCTCTTTACAGCACAGAGGAGGAGACACAGGTGCACATGAGCACAGTCAGGCACGCTCTTGCAAATACACACATTTAAAGTGGATGCATATTCATTTTACCTTTTCAAATTTGAAAAGAAATTGAAACTATTGCAAGGGGGAGGGAGAAAACGAGAGATAAAGTTAGGAAAATGCTGATTAGTTTTATTTTTCCCACTAAATAGTTTTGACCAGCCCAAAAAGTCATAGGCAAAAGCCACTGTTAAAATCTTTATTATGAAATTATTATTATTGTCTTTATTATAAGTGTTGTATACATATCAAGAGGTTAATAAATAAATTAAATTCATCATTACGAGTATCTCCACAACAGGCTACTCTTATATCTAGGGTTGCTGTAAGCTCGTAGAGTCAATTGTGTGTATGTATCAATGTTACAAATCAAGGCTTTGCCACAAGGGGCTTTGCCCAAGAATTAGAAAAAGAAAAAACTCCCCAAACAAACAGGGGAAAAAAATGAAAGAAACCTCAGGAAGAGTAACTGAAGAGGGATCCCTCTGCCAGGATGCTCCTGTGCAGTACAGTACTTTATGTACTTTTATGTAGTCTTGCATTGCCAGACCTTCAGCCACAGCGCTGTGGAGGAGGGTCTGGCTAGTCCACACAGCATTCCGGGATGGGAGAAAAACGTGCTCTGGTTGATTAGCATTTCTTTAAACTAGTGCTCTCAGTTTAACGAGTTATTAACGGCGTTAACGCAAACCCATTTTAACGCCGACAATTTTTTTTATCGCACGATTAACGTTCTTTCGGATCTAGCTAGATCAGAAACAAAACAGACACGGCCGGCAAAATTACAAATCCCACTATGGCCACGCCATGCCCCGCACTACGAAGCTTGATTGGTTGGGGTTAGGCATTTCACCTCGAGTGGTTAAGGTTAGGATAGCGGATTGGTCAGGGGATGGGACCTGAACTAATGGGGTTACGTTACCTTGGACGCCTGGCCAATAGTAGTGATTGAAGGGCGTGTTTTGGCGTGGCCGGGCACACAAACTTGTTTAGGCTTGCGAGCCCGTAGCTACTGTAGGCTCGTCACAGCGATTAGCTTCAGAGCGAGTAGCGACTCTAGAGTCATAGTGAGAGAAACAAAGTGTCTCCCCTGTTCTTTCTGACCACGGTGGGAAACCTGTAGCAGGAAAAGTTAACCCTCTCCTTGATTTTATGTTGTTTATGGAGGACAACCAGGAAATGAGTCGGGGGAAATCATAGTCGCTACAACGACGAGCCACAGCATGAGGCAGTACTATCTGCAATGGAAAATCGAGAAACACACAGTGTAACAGTGTTACATTGTGTGAAAGATTATTAGCTCCAAGTGTGAATGTTAGTGTGAAATGAACACTATGTATATAAAAAAAAAAACATTTACACAAAGCAAGTGATCTACTTTTCCATGTTGATAAGAGCATTAAAATGAGAAAATATAATGGGACAAAAAGAAATCAAGGGACATTTAGAATAGATAAAAATGTGCGATTAATTGCGATTAATCGTGAGTTAACTATGACAATGCGATTAATTGCGATTACATATTTTAATCGTTTGACAGCACTACTTTAAACCAATCACAGGAGCTATGAGCGAGAGTTGCTAACTCCGCCCATACAGCTGACGGATTCATGTGACGCTTCAGAGGAAAGGACGTCTCATCCCTTAAAGCACTTAAACACATGTTCAAACTTCAAAATTATGAAAGTTCACAGTTCCAAAAATGAACTAGTTCATAGTTCTTCTTTTTCAATATGCTGTTGAGCTATTATTTTTCGAAAATGATTGCCACAGTCCATATAGAACCACAGACAGCAATTATTTTATCAGTTTTAACACTGAAACTTTGCGTCAGATTTCATCTTCATATCCAATTTTGAATCCTTATCCAACCAGGGTTTACATTAGCATAGCACCACACACAGCCAGCCAGCCGCGGCTGGGAGATGACATGGAGCCACTACTGTACGCAGTTAATGGGATTTGGGTCGAGGATCAGTCTTGACTGTCTTTTGATTTTTTTATTTACTTGCACATACCTTGAAAGGCTAGCCGGCTGCTTCAGTTCAATGTGCCGTTTCACGTTTGCTGTGGATGTGACTGAAGTGCGGATTTTCTTTTTGAAAGCCGGCGGGCAGTTTGCACAGAAATGTAAGATTTTTCCCATCCTCACTGACCTTGTCATAAAACTCGTTTAAATGATCATACGACGCCTCCTTGCTGCTTTTTGTTTTGATGACGCATGCGGCGGTGCGACACTGGTAGCTGGTGTTGCCAGATTGGGTATTTTTTCCGCTACATATTAAGACCTGTTTACGGTGTGTTTTAGCCGGGTTTTCGCCTTGAAATCTGGCACCCTATTGAACAAAGTTAAACTGAGAGAGCGTGCCGTTCACAGACACCAGAATGATTGAGTTCACAGTAACGTTCATCAGGCAGTAATACAGAACGTGAACAAGTTCATGAACTATCGTTCAATGAACGCATTCAGGCACAACACTGTGTAGAGCTGAGGGGAACTGCAGACCATGTGAGTTCATCTTTACAAATAAGCCTTTCACATGCCACATGGTGTCATTTGATCCACTGTTTATATGAAACTATTGATTATAGCAGCTTTAAGTGCAATATAGTAGGATATATCATTTCTTAATTTTTTCTCGTAAAACTTTTAAAGTCCTGCACATAATCATCAACAGTCAACAAGGACTCAGCATTCTCTGTCTTAAACTAAATGTTTAATGATTAGAGCCTAAAGTGTTAAGCTTTTACAAGCCAGCAACCTGACAGAAAGTGTGCCCTTAAGCAAAATGTGCTGGAAATGGTCCAAAAGCAAAGTTTTGTCCACTTTAACTGTGAGTCAACAGACAAGTTAGGGGGTAAATCTGTTAGCCAGCTTCAAATGGTCTGCTTAGAGCATGTTTTCAAGGGGGATTTTTATCTTGTCTTTTGCAAATATCAAACTCAAAGAGACATTAGGAGAGGAGAGGCCAGAAAGCTACAGCAATTGAATTAATCAGGTTGACGTATGTCTAATCCTTTACTTTTTTTAGCCTCTTTATCCTCAAATATTAGTTATTTTATCCCGCAGATAATCAGTCTCGTGGAGATCTTTTTTGGAACTCCAAGGCAGGGCGTCCTGTCTCTGAACTATGGCCGACTCACATCTCTCTTTTACAGTGGTGGAATGTAACTAAGTACATTTACTCAAATACTGTACTTAAGTACAAATTTGAGGTTCTTGAGTCTTTTCTTTTCATGGCACTTTCTACTTCTACTTCTACTACATTTCAGAGAGAAATATTGTATTTTTTATTCCACTACATTAATCTTGACAGCTTTAGTTAGTTGTTTGACAGATTGTTTCCAGTTTCTAAAATGTGAGGATTTTTCTGCATTGAGTTCTTTTACTTTTAATACTTTAAGTACATTTTCCTGATGATACATACTTTTACTTAAGTAACATTTTCAATGCAGATGCATGAGACTTTTACTTGTAACAGAATATTTTTTTACATTGTGGTATTAGTACTTTTGCTTAAGTAAAGGATATAAATACTTCTTCCACCACTGCTCTTTTATCAGCCAATAAATGGTTTGCTGAGCTCTCCTCTTTAATTTGGATCACTTGTCAAATTAATTACATCAAAGGATGTGTGCAGACAAGCAAACATGCTCCATAATCTGCGCATGAGTTATTAAACATTTGTACTGTCAATTAGGTGCATCTCATTAAATAACAATGATCATTTGTGCAGCACTTCAGCAAACAAAATGCTTCTGACTGCATAAGAGCTATTTATGGATCATTGCAATGATTGAATCTAAATCTGTCTGCGCGTAAAGCAGTGCAGCTATTTTTATTGCGGCGCCCATGTTATCTATCTGTCTGGCCACACCGGGCGCGCAGCGGACGCGCCAACTAGGGTTTAATCCCGGGAAACGGGATTCCCACGAAATCTGATCAAGACTATTTCACGATTTCTGGGAAAGGTTATGACGGGAAATGGGAAATAAAATAAAATACCGCAAGGAGTGGGTGTCTGTTGTTGTTACGTGGCACTTAACGCGCCCGGTGTGTTCCAGCTGTTAAGCTTAGGCGCAGCACCCAAGCCATTATGTGCAGCACCAAATGAATTATAAAATCAATGGGAGCATCATCACTAACTAAAAGACTTCTCAGATCCAATGATTGTAGTTGGTCCCCAGTGGTCTTCTTTAGCAAGTTTAGTCTTTTTGAGAGTTATTTCTTTTCTGCTCTAGCTTTTCCAATGTTTTAGACAGAGATATAGTTGTAATAATAAGGGCCCAAAAAAGATAAAAATAAAATAATAATAATAAATGATTTATACTTAATTAATCCCATAAGGGAATTTACAATTTTTAGACCCTGTTGTCCTACATATTACACACAGTCCTGAAATACACACACATGCCCAGTACCTATACATGCACCAATGGAGAGATGTCAGAGTGGGGGGGCTGCCGCTGTTGTTGGACAGGCGACCGTCCGGTTCCCAACCCAACTCCCTACAGACTGAACTACTGCCACCCCTAAAATGATGTGAAATAGCTTATTTTTGTTGTTATTGAAAAATGTCATATTTTCAATATGTCCATACAGTCCATCCAATACAGTGTTTTTTTTTTATAAGGGGTCACAGGTCATAAACGTTGGGAGCCAACACTGTAATCTTTCTTTAGCTATCTTTAAGACGTTTCATTTTATAGTCTCTGCTTTTTTTCAAATTTCAAATGTAAAACAAAATCTGAAACGTAACTAGTAACTACAGCATTCGAAGAAATGTAATGGAGTAAAAGGTACAATATTTGCCTTTGTAATATAGTGGAGAGGGATTGAAAAGTATATACAAGTACCTCAAAAAGCTGTAGTTAATATAGGACAGAGAACTCCACATAACCACCATGTCAACAGTGTGTGTGTGTGTGTGTGTGTGTGTGTGTGTGTGTGTGTGTGTGTGTGTGTGTGTGTGTGTGTGTGTGTGTGTGTGTGTGTGTGTGTGTGTGTGTGTGTGTTTGTGTGTGCGTTAGGGGTGACTGTAGCAGCAGGTAATAAAGGTGACCGGACAAGGTTGCCAGGTTTGGTGGCACAGTATCCCCCTCCTGCATGTCAGACTTCAGAAGGACTGGCATAAACAAACTCGCACAGGAAAACCCCCGTCACCTAACCCCTGCCAAACTGTCTGTCTGCCTGTCTGTCGGGTACACAACATCTCTTTTATATTCATAATATATTGATATATTGATTATTATCCCTGGTCCCTTACATTAACACTTAAAGCAAATCTTAACTCTCAACTAACATCATTTTCAAGTGAGGAAAGTTCAAATGTGCTCATTTTGGAGTATTTCCTCATCTTTGGAGGGCTAGACAACACATTCTCACTCCCAGCGCATCAAAAAGCGAAGCTTGGTCAAGTGCCTTTAGCGATTGTCACTGATGTTTGAGTCTCCTTTAGTGTCTAGCCCTTTGGCATCATATTTTGATGCGCTTGGTCGGGGCTCATGACGTAATTTTATGACGGTCTGGGTCAGGACGTGCGTTTAACTGACCATGCGGCACGAGAACGGGACAGTTAGGTTTAGGAAAAGATCGTGGGTGGGGTTACAAAATGTACATTTCAGTGACACGCGGCACAAGAACGGGACACAAACCCTCGGTCTCCTGGGTGAAAGTCCCCCCCACCCCAGCCAACCTCCTCATGCGGATCTTCGGTCTTTAATACTACTCTCTATGACTGTCTCTCTTAACACTACGTGATCTCACAGCGCCGTGGTCGAGCTGCTGCTCCGTTCCACACAGACACTAAAGGGTGATTTTTGTGCGTCAGTATTTTACAAAAACAACTTAAACAGCTGTATTCTTAATTGTCACATACACACAGGACAATGTAGTGAAATGTTATTTCTGCAGTTTAACTCATCCTAGTATTGGGAGCACTGGACAGCTATATATAGATAACACCCGGGGAGCAACTTGGGGTTCAGACTCTTGCTCAGGGACACTTTGACATGAGGCGAGAGGAGTCTCGGTTTGGACCGCCAACCTTGCGGTTATGGGGCCACCACTCTATCTCCGAGCCTTAAGCCACCCACGAGTTGAGAGAGAACGGTTTGATCTAGAAGCGCACACAGGCACAAATTGCAGATTCCAACTTCCACTGCTCAAAAGACCTTGATATTTTCTGGCCTTGCTCAACGTACCTCTCTTCCTTTCAATATGTCCGTCCTTTCTCTCTCTCGCTCTCTCTCTCATACATTCTTCATCTCTTTTTGCCATGAAAATAAGTCCTGTGGCCTTCATTCTGAACTTTTATGGGGAGAGTAAAAAGCACTGTGTCCTCAAAGGTGATTACTCAGTCCATTGCAGCTCTGTTGAAGGATTAGACTGAGATTTAACAACTTGACTGTGTCAGAAACCTCACATAGTGTAGCCAGATAAGAACAAAGGGTCATTGGAATCAGTTAAAAATGTAACATTGGGTAACACTTCATAAGAACCATCGCTAATAAACGGTAAATTAATAGTCAATTGAACTTAAGTTGATAGTTATTTTACTGCTGACAAACATTAGCTATGTTTTATAATGTTTACTAATTATTAGTAATGTTATAATTTATTTCAATAGTTTATTGTTGCCCAAATTGTAGCATTTTATATATTATATTAAGCATTTGTTGATGATTTAGAAATTGTTCATGAATATAAAGATTCATGTATTCAGTTGAATGTAATACCTTGTTAATAGTTAAAAAAGACTTTGTAAGCATCTATAAGCATTATTTAGATGGCTATTATCAGTGAAGAAATAATCAAATAATTGTCAAGTAACTAACTAACTAGTTACTTGATGCTTTACAAAACACATATTCATCACTAACTAATTATTATAAGCATTAGTTGCAATTTCATAAGAGCCATCCAAAAAATGTTTTTAGATGGTTTACAAAACAATAATTAACCACTGACAAAGTATTACCGATCTATCCAAATTCATTGTGTACTACACTAAACTAATGGAAGACAACGTTGGGGGCTTAAAACACTAAACACCCTGTTTGTCATTCGGTTTTTGTTTGTGCTCATGCATGTATTTCTCCTTGAGAGGCGCTGACAGCTCAGATGCACAGGGAGCAGAACACTGACATCTGATGTGCTGTGTGTTTTGCGTCAGATGAAGACGAGCTCCCAGGCTGTCTCCGCTGCCGTTCAGCAATTCCACTGCGGTTGATTTAACAATATTTAATATATAGACAGGTAGTGAGGCTGCGAGACACAGAGAGAGAGAGAGAAGAAACGGCATGTTGTGGTATGATGAGAATAAGGGAAAGCTTAGACGACATCAGGTCATTCATAAGTCACAAGTCAGGGGACGAGAGTATTCGGCCAGACTCTAATAACCAAACCTGTTCCATGATAATTATGTTTGTCCCTATAGACTCAAGGGAGTGTAGACAGCTGCATGATAAGGGAATGTTTTTGTCTTAGGACTGTCTCCTTTTGGAGATCGGTGGGCCTGCCACACTTTAGCATATTTCCCAGAGAGAGAGAGAGAGAGAGAGAGAGAGAGAGAGTAAGAGAGAGAGAGAGAGAGAGAGAGAGAGAGAGAGAGAGAGAGGCTGTACTAGGCTTTAGCATCTGTGTTTAGATGCCTGCAATACCTTAGTTTACCTTAAAGGTTTAGCTGAACGTAACGCCTCCGGCATGAGTTTAAATACACCTTCAGGAAGACAGGAACTTGAGAGAGTTGGGACGGCACTGCACAATAACAAGCCTTGGTTAAACTGTACTGCCTGCCTAGATTGTCTCCTAATTTGAGTGTTCATTAAATGCCTCTTGTGTAAGTCATCAAGGTCTCCCGAACCTTCTTCACGTAAGTGAAACAAGTTGTGCTGCTCGTGAGTTTTTCTTCCAGACAGTGGGTGGAGCGAGAGGACGATACAGAGAACAGATTTAGAGACTGAAAGGGGAGCAGAAAGATAGAGGGAGGATAAAAGTGAAGCTGCCAGGAGACTGTCAGCAGCATGTAGGAGTGTAGGAGTACTACATTATTCTGCTGGCTTTACATACAGTCACTCTCCATGTCTCTCTCTCTCTCTCTCTCTCTCTCTCTCTCTCTCTCTCTCTCTCTCTCTCTCTCTCTCTCTCTCTCTCTCTCTCTCTCTCTCTCTCTCTCTCTCTCTCTCTCTCTCTCTCTTTCTCTCTCTCTCTCTCTTTTGCTGTTATAAATGTGTGGAGTGTATTGGAAAAGTTTCTTAGAAAAAAGGTCTTCGTTCTCTCTGTTGTTTTTTCAAAGTCCAATTTAAATTCAAATTCAAAGGGGCTTTATTGGCATGAAAGTTTCAATTACAATGCAGCCAAAGCATCAAAATACAATTTGTCCAAATACTCGGGCAGAACCCAATATCTATTTCTCTCTCTCTGTCTCTCTCTCTCAAATTCAAAAAGGTTTTATTAGCATTATTAGCAGGTGTAGGAGTACCACATTATTCTGGCTTTACATTCAGTCACTCTTGGGGCCCTATTTTAACTGATCTGAAACGCAAGTATCAAGCGCGAAACGCAAGTAGCTTTGTGGGCGGATCTCGGGCGCTAAAATGGGTTGGTCTGAAGTAGCTAGGTGTGGTTTGGGCGTAACGTGCAATAAAGCAATCAGAGTGTCATCTCACATTCCCTTTAAGAGCAGGCGCGCTTGTTCCATTGCTGTTATGACGGCGATTTTGCCTGGCGCATGCCGACGTTCTCGTCAGGGCTGGAGTGGGGGCTGTCCGGGATGCGGCAAAGTAATAAATGACGTCTTGACCGGATGGCGATGTTGCTGCGGCCTCTCGGGCGCATCTCTGGAGAGGATTGCTGCAGCCATGGAGCGTGGGCCTCCAAACGCACCACCTGCTCATTCAATATGTTTTGGCTTTACTTTTGCAGCCTATGCATCAACCCCTGGTCTCCGCCAACTCCTGAGGGAAATATCTGGCTTTTTGGCTGCTAAATGTTCCAATATGTTCATAGTTGCTAACTTTGTATCAGCTGTTTGGTGCGGGGCATGTTGCCTTCAGCCTGTGTTGCCAAAAACAGCCACTGGTTGGTGAACCAAAAGAGCAAAGTTGTGTGAAGGCATGATTCATTTTCCTTAGTACTGTAGATAACGTTTGAATTGCATTTTGACTGAAAAGAGGATGGAAGTGCCTAATCTTTCATAGATGTTCAATTCTAGTGCCATGTATAAAAAGAAAATTAGCTGTAAAAGAAAAAAAAGAAACGTGGAAAAGGTCAAAGTTCTTTTTGCAGTTCTTGAGTAGTGTCTGCAGAAAAACCAGCAAGCCGATGCTTTTGCCCAGCATCTGAAAAACTGGGGCAAAAGAATTTCATGAGGACTCTCTTTTGCACCTAAATCTTATTTGTGTGAGCACACGGTAAAAACTGAAAGACATCCCAAATGAGCTTAGAAAAATGTTAATTCAGATAGTGATGACTGCACAGCAGGAGGACACTGCATAGAGAGATTGTAGTGTACATTGAACTCAGACTGTAAACATAGGGGGCCTTAAATGAGATTTTAAAGAAATAAATTATAGAACTACATGTAAATTTGCCAGAGCCGATCCGCCCTATACGCTCACTACGCAAGCTGCGTAGGGCCCCGCAAATTCCTCGAGGCCCCGCCTCCCCCTTGTGTCATAGCGCGTCAATTAATGTTTACAACATCCATGACAAAATGAAGCGACACTATCCTTCTGGTCACGAAAAGAGGAAAAAACACCATGAGAGTGAATTGCGGGAGCAACAATCAGGTAAACTTGTGTTCTCTCCTCTCCAAGTTTGATGTCAGCAAAGTAAAGTTATGTTTATGTGCATTTCTATTGTGCTTTTTTTCCTGTCTTGCTAACCTAGCTGGGCAGACAGGCAGTGCATCTCTTTTCTAGCTGCTAACGCCAGTCACTTCCTTCCTTGCTGTGTTTTGTGACTTTGTGCCTGACAAAAGTGAGAGTTAAATACATTTATTTATTACATTTGATAAACGACAAAGTGCAACGGTGTTTGTTTACTGCAGCTCGGAAAAGATAACCGCGTCGGGTGTGTTATCGTGCGTTAGGCGCGTACATGAAATGAAACGCGCATTTTTCAAGCAGAAATATATGTGAAGACCAGACAGACTGTAGGCTGCAATATATGGGTGTGAATGGTGGCACTCCTCATCAAAGTACACATTATACATACTTTTAAGACACTGATTATCTCAGACAATGTGTAGTTAAAAACTCTAAACAACTGCACTAATTATGCAAGATGGAAAGCAATGTATTGACAATTTGACATTGATTTATAAGCTATATTGAATTTAAAATGTTGATTAGCTGGACATACTGGTCAATATGGATGCACATCCCTCAGTAAATAATAACCATAAATCAAGAATTGCTTCAACATGCATAATAATAAATAAATACAAACTTTAACATGCTATGGCAAGCCATTTTAGCTTTTATTTATTCACAGTTTATGCATTTTTGATATCAAGAATTCGATTTTTTTACTATTTGCAAAGTGAATTCTTGATTATTTTTACTAGTAGGGCCCCTTAGTTAATTTTTACCTATCAGTGTCTATTTATGATATCAGGAATTACATGTTCACTTGCAGAAAAGGAATATTTTGATGGTAAGATTTTAATTCAAACATTCAAATGTTTACACATTTGTAACATGTAACGAGTAGTGTAAATGACTGCTTAACTAACTATGTGATATTCTTCTCAGTTTATTCTAGACAGTCCAAATAGTCTGATGGTGCCCATACTGATGCTGAAAATGCCCAGGCTGTAGAGAGAACCAAAGTTAATCCCAAAAGCCAAAGTTCAGGGTTATAATTTATTATTTTCTTCTTATTTATGTTTACGTTAATATTCACTTATTTAATAATATTCACTTGTTATCTTAATATTATAGAACATACTCTATTCAATAAATATTGTTTGTTTGAACCTCATTCTGTTCTATATTGTTGTACTTATTCTTTGACTGTTTTGTTTAAAGGAGGGAGGATTGTATTGGGAGCACTGAGGTGTCAGGTGTGACTGTGTGGCAAATGGTTTACATAGCTCACGGCATCACGGGTCAGGTAGAGGGCCCCTTAGCAGAATTTTGCTTAGGGCCCCAGGGAGGTCAGGATCGGCACTGAAATTTGCCACCATATTTACATAACAAGGTGTACGTCTGAAAGGGGTTTCTTACCACTCATTAAAGGTGCAGGGCACGCCAGAGGAGGTGGAGGTCTTCATTCACCGTGTCCGTCAGCAGAAGGACGGGTAAACAACGGCCAGCAATATGGACGCGATGACATCGCAATGCTAAACACACCTATACTTCTTAGAGAGACAATTAAGAGCATTGCCATAGTGTTTAAAAACTGTTTATCCTGAATACAAGTGAATCTGGTTTGGACGTTTCTACTTGCACATTTGACATGAGGGTGAGTTGGGTGACATATCAATATTCACCGGTCGGAGCAATTGGCCTATAAAGCTTAGTGAGAACGTTTGGTTTTCTTTTTCTTTTCTGGCTCCTTTTTAAAGGATCTGTGAACATAACCAAGTCGCCACAAGTGGGGAGGGGTATCTGTGTAAATTAGATCACAAGGGACGGGGAGGGACACGAGTTTTGTGCCGTTATGAGTGTTTTAATGTTCTTTTTGTTGACTTTTAAGGTGCACTTTTTCACAGGAAAGGCAAAATGTTATCAGGGCCATGCCATAGTTACAGTATTATTACATAGATAAGAATTTAGACCTTAAGATAATCTCCTGGAATGTTAGAGGCCTAAGGAAACTAGTTAAAGTAAAGCAGGTTATGAATAGGCTCAAGCAATATCATCCGAAAATAGTTTTCTTACAAGAAACACACCTGCTTTCTAATGAAACAGGCCGTTTGAAGAAAAGATGGCCAGGTCAAGTATTCACATGCTCTTTTTCATCACATTCCAGGGGAATTGCAGTGCTTGTACATAAGTCTGTTCCTCTCCGTATACAGAAGTCTGTTTTGGATCCAGCGGGCAGATTCATTATTATACAAGCCTCGTTATTAGACCAAGACTTGATCCTTGTGAATTTATATGGTCCTAATAATGATGACCCAAACTTTTATAATAATGTATTTTTACTTATTGCTTCTCTACAGGGGGCCATAATAATTGGGGGTGATTTTAACTGCACCCTTGACCCAAAACTTGATCGTTCTTCGGGCATTGATTTAACGCATGCAAGGGGTAGGAAAATAATTCACCAGTTTATGCAGGAGCTTAACCTAATTGATATTTGGAGAGCAGAGAACCCTGCTAAGAAAGAGTTCTCCTGTCATTCTGCTACACATGATACTTATAGTCGCATTGATTACTTTCTTATGTCCAAATCGCTTGCTCCTAATGTTAATGGCTGTATCTATAAGAGTATTCTAATTTCCGACCATGCTCTGCTTCTGCTTAGTTACTCCGCTTCATCTGCTGTTCAAAGAAAATCCCTTTGGCGCCTAAAGCCACAGTGGTTACAAAATCCCAAATTTCTTGACTATGTCGGGCAAAATATTGATGACTATTTTCAGTTGAACACAACAGAAACATCCGCCTCAATAAGATGGGAAGCTTTCAAAGCCTTTATTAGGGGACAAATGATGGGCTATACAAGAAATAAATCAAACAAACAATATTTAGAGATTTTGAAACTGGAAAGGGATATAAAGGAACTTGAATTAGAAATAATTGATGATAACAATAGAGAAAAACAACAAGAATTAGCAATTCTAAAAGCAAAGTATAACAGGTTATCTACCAATAAAGCATTGGCAGGCTTAATTAAACTGAGGCAGACCTATTATGACCAGGGAGAGAGGGCAGGTAAACTACTTGCATGGCGCTTAAAAGCACAACAAAATGAACGAACTATCACAGAGATTGTGACTGCTAATGGAGACACATCGTCGGACCCTCAAACAATTAATACACTTTTTAAATCATATTACACACAGCTATACTCATCGGAGTGCTTAGTTACTAAAGAATCTTTTCAAGATTTTTTTGATCAGTTAACGCTCCCCTCGCTTAGTGAAGAAGCTAAAGCTGATTTAGATTCCCCTATCACTTCAGCCGAAATTTTAGAAGCAATTGACAAAATGAAAGGGGGAAAGGCCCCTGGCCCAGATGGGCTGCCTATTGACATCTATAAATTTTTTAAGAATAAGCTTTCAACGCCACTGTTAGATATGTTTGTAGAAAGCTTTAACTCCGGCAAACTCCCACCATCTTTGCGTAATGCACTTATAATTCTGATACTAAAACCTGAGAAATCAGCAACAAAATGTGATTCATATCGACCAATTTCATTGATTAATTCTGATGCTAAAATAATTGCTAAAATATTGGCGCGGAGACTTGAAAAATACCTGCCTTCTCTCTCAGATCCAGACCAAAATGGATTTGTTAAAGGACGTCAAGCTTTCCACTGTGTCCGTAGGGTTCTCAATATTATTTACGCGAAGACAGAACATCCGGATACAGCAGTGCTCTCGCTGGATGCAGAAAAAGCGTTCGATCGAGTTGAGCATCGATATCTCCACGAAGTACTTGCACGTTTTGGCTTTGGTCATTATTTTACCAATTGGATTAAAGTTTTATATAATAACGCGGTCGCCTCAGTACTAACTAATAATACTATATCCGAACCTTTCGAACTCTTGAGAGGCACACGCCAAGGGTGTCCCCTTTCACCTCTTCTGTTTGTGTTGGCAATTGAGCCCTTGGCTATTGCCATTAGGAGCAATCCGAATATTACTGGCATTAAAATAAATGGGATTGACAACAGAATAGGCTTATTCGCGGATGATGTTGTGATTTTTCTATCCCACTTAGAACAGTCACTACCTCACTTGTTTAATACTATTACCTCTTTTAGTAAACTTTCCGGTTATAAAATTAATGAAGGCAAATCTGCTATTCTTTTCCTTAAGTATTCTGAAAGAGTAAATCCCCCAGTTCAAACACCATTCAAAATAGTTAGAGATAGCTTCATTTATCTTGGTATTAGAATTACCCCTAAATTTGACGATTTAGTAGAGGCAAATTATAATCCAGTAATAGAATCGGTTTCTGAATCTGTTAATAGATGGTCCATGTTACCAATTTCCATGATAGGACGTATCAATGTACTTAAAATGAGTGTCCTCCCGAAATTTCTTTACCTCTTTCATTCCATTCCTCTTGGTCCTCCTGTTAATTTTTTTTCGAGGATGAGAAGCATGTTCTGTAATTTCATTTGGAAAAATAGACGGGCTAGACTTCGCTTATCTTTGCTTTATCTCCCCTATGATAGAGGAGGCTTGAAACTCCCAAACCTCCAATGGTATTATTGGGCTGCCCAACTTACAACTGCCTCTTGTTGGTTCTCGCAAGAAACACCACGTTCATGGATGAGTTTGGAAAGGAACTTGACATCCCCTCTACCACTCAATTTATATTTGTATTCAGCTAAAGTAAAAGGATTAAAGACATTAACACATAATCCCTTCGTTAAAAACTCGATTATGGTATGGTATGAGGTTCATAAACATACAGGTGAGATACCTGTGTTATCTCAATTTACACCAATCTGGGGTAACAGCACTTTTACACCTGGCAAACACGATATGGGCTTCAAAATTTGGGCAAACAAAGGCTTAAGTAAAATTGCTGATTTATTTAACAATAACATTCTCATGTCGTTTGAAGATTTGAGGCAAAAGTATGACATCCAACCAAAACATTTTTTTAAATATCTGCAGATAAGAAGCTATATATTTAGGATACAGAAATCTTTGTCTCTACCTACTCTTAGCTGCATAGAAGAAATATCATCAAATCAACACCCTAAGAGGGGATTGACATCAAGTTTCTATGCGATAATCGTGGATGGATCAAAGGTTTCTTCAGAGAGTAAGAGACTGGCATGGTGTGAAGATTTAAATTCTGTAATCTCAACTGAGGAATGGCAGAAGATTTGCTTAAAATCTCAAACACAAACAATAAATACCCATTTTAAATTACTTCAGTATAAGTGGATAATGAGAACATATGTAACACCAACTCAGCTAAATAAATTCAGCCCCAATAATCCCGACACGTGCTACAAATGTGGTAGAAAGGGCACATTATATCACTGCCTATGGGACTGCCCACAAATCCAGGCTTTTTGGAGGGAAGTGATGGATATGATTTTACATGTCACAGGTATAAAGCTATTATTAGACGCCAAACTGTGTATCTTTGGCATCTTTCCCGTAAATCATAATTTCAGCAAGGTAAATAAATCCATGATCACTTTCTGTATCTTACAAGCTAAATATACCATAGCCAAATCTTGGAAATCTACTATCAAACCAAGTGTTAAGGTCTGGCTTGCAGGACTGTCTGACTGTCTTGCACTGAAAAAACTCACTTTTACATTGAAGGGTGAATACCTCATCTTTGACAATATGTGGAGATCCTTTATGGTGTTCTTAGAGGGGAGGAAAGCATTGGAGGCATGCTCTCTGTGTGTGTCAACGATCAACAAATGAATATTGTTATGTATTTAAAATACGGATGTCTTTACTTCGTTATAATTGGAGTGCTTCTCTCTTCGGGATGGGTTAATATTTGGACCTCCGGTGATTCTTAAGGATGATTTATACTGACTAACTGTAACAAACAGCCCTGGCATATTTGTTTATTTTATTGACTATGAGCCTTACTGTGACAGTTCTGATTTGCACCTGTATTATTTGTTGTAGTGTGACTATTTTCTGAAAATTAATAAACACACTTGTTTAAAAAAAATAAAAAAAAAAAAAAAAAAGGTCAAAAAAAAGGTGCAGGGCGGTATCTAACTGTGTGTCAATTAGGGCTGCAGCTATCGATTCTTTTTGTAATCGATTAATCTAGAAATTAATCGATCGATTAATCGATTAATCGGATATTTTTTTTTGCGTTTTGAAACAACCAAAACAAATAATGTATAACGAAAATGATGTGGCTGTAAAATGATCAAGCATTTGGCTTTTATTTCTCAAAAGAACAGAGGTATTTATTCCAACTCCAACATTTGGCAATTTCATTTAATTAAGTTTCATGCTGTAATCTAGCCCTGATATCAAAGGAAATATCTGTTTTATGTAGATTTCTACACCTGCAGCATTTACCATTAGGCTACCAACAAATAAT